>CM072512.1:84590326-84850326 GCA_036898135.1 Oncomelania hupensis | reverse complement strand
TACATTTTATAAATTATCTGATGTCACAACACCCTAAAAATAAACACTATGCCAATGAGACAAAACAATTATAAAATGAAACACTTAAAACATTGTAACGACTTCCGTGAAATCACTGTAAACTGGTTGGCCTAGAACATGAACGCAAATGCGAGTGCCTCCATCGTGTCCATGACAGACCGATCTTCTGCATTGTATTGCTGGACTATGCTTTTAACACGTCGTTTAAGTCTTTGTTCTTTCGCCTCGAGGCAGGAGCCTCCAAGAAGACGCATGACGTCAGCTCGAACCATACCCTGTTCCTTTTTGAGGACAGCAATCAACCTCCACAAATTAGGCCAGTACGCCCCAGAGTGGGCCTGGAAAGCGTTGTGGAATCCTTCCACACTGTTGTTGGATTTGGCTGCATCAGAAAGTACTCGGGCAAGCCGCATGCACATTCCGCATTCCTATCTCACAGAGTAGTGAATGACGGAGACCACGACGCCGGGGTCTGCCGATGTAGTAGCCTCAAAATAATTGAATATCGGTTGACCACGGATTTCATAAACTGGCGATGTGGGATCAAAGACATTCTCAAAAGTCTGCTCGACGCCTGCCAAACCCGACAGCATCCTCATCAACTTTCGCGAATTTTTTTTTCGTCTTTGTAGTCAGTTGCAAGTCCAAGGTTTTGAATTTGACGCCAGACCTTCTGTGCCAGATGAAAATAGCAACCAGTTATATATAATCCTGGGAAACTGTTGGGACTGCTGAAATTGCTGCTATTTCGAAGTCTGTCAATAGCGTGTTTGGAGTCATTCCTGGTTTGAGCGTGTTCAAACTTTTCAAGAAACCTACCGTAGACTACATGTCACGTGACTTGTTGGGTAGCAGGGCAAAGATTACCGGAATGGTCGTTCCCAGGTAAGCATAATGATCCGTGTAGATTTGAGTAAAGTAACCAGTAGCTGTCTTGAAGGTCCCATCAGCGAGCCAGTCTCTCTGCTCTAGCATCAACTGGAGACCAACGGGTGTAGCAAAAATGAGAATCCTGTCCGCTTCTTGACCCGAGTCATACACCAGAAAAGGAGTTCCGTCACAAAGAACCTGAAATTAAAAAAAAAAACACGTTTGTTTCATAAAAAAATATGTGTAAGACATTCTCTCTCTCTCTCTCTCTCTCTCTCTCTCTCTCTCTCTCTCTCTCTCTCTCTCTTCTTCTTCTTCTTCTTCTCTCTCTCCCTGTCTCTCCCCTTCCCTATCTACATCCTTCTAGAAAGAAACCATCTTTGTACAGAAACACACACACACACGCACGCATGCACACAGACGCATAAACGCACGCACACACACGCGCGCACACATACGCACACACGTACACACCTTTCCCCCCCCCCCCACACACACCCTTCCCCCCACACACAGAATTACAGCTCTCACCTTTAGTTCCGGTGGGATTTTTTCTGGTTATGCTAGAGTGGCTGAGAGGGCAGGAAGATTGTTCCGTTGCCTCTGGCGTTGAATCGCCCTCGTCATTGCTTGCTTGTTTGAAAGGCTCGCTACAGTTGACTGGACAATCCTTGGTGGGCGTCAGCAAGAATTTGACGCGTATATATCTCGGCCATCCTTTTAGTTATACTCCCCACAAAGGTATTTATTATTTCTTCGACTGTGATATGAATGATCACTTAAGTAAATTTATGAACGGTGATATCCACCAATCCATGATTAAAATTAGATCACAATAAAAAAAATAACCAACCGCGCTGAACTGTCGTCAAAACCGCGCTGAATTGTCGCGGCCCTGAAATGTACGGTGATGAATCGTCGTCGCGCTAAAATGACGGAGCTGAAATGTACGGCGCTGAAATGTACCTGGTGGGAATGGTGGTATGGCTTGACTAAATTGTATGAAGTTTTTGTATAGGTCTCAATCTATTTTGGTTTAAGACTAGTTTTAATTATTAGTAGTTTTACTTGTTTGTAGTTGCAACTACTACTAGGCCTACTACTGCTACTACTACTACTACTACTACTACTACTACTACTACTACTACTACTACTACTACTACTACTACTACTACTACTACTACTACAGTTATGACTTTTTGGGGTTATACTTACCAATAATTCAACAAGCAACCATATGTTTTTTTAATAAGCCTACATGTTACGTAATAACACAAGGGTAAGGGTTACCATTTGAGGTGCTTGATTGTTATTTTCTTAACTAATTTTTTTAACATTTAAATTAAATTTCCCTCTCTGTTCCCCTCAGGCGTGTACTTGTGCATGGTAATGACGATGACGTCGCTGTCAGTGATCATGGCGGTGGTGGTCACCAACCTGTACCACAGGGGCCGCAAGATGCGTCGAGCCCCGCAGTGGCTGATCACCGTGTGCCTGGACTGCCTGGCCAAACCGTTCTGCGTCCTTAACGACATCCCCCTCATCGCATCCACTGTTGACCTGGTGTGTAGTGATACTCTTCATCATCATCTTCCTCCTCCTCCTTCCTCCTCTTCCTCATCACCTTCCTCCTCCTCATCATCGTCAAAAACATCGTCGTCGTCGTCGTCGTCGTCGTTGTCGTCACCTTTTGCAACAATTTTCTGAATCTTTTTCCTTTGCCATTACCCATGCTTTTGTATGCAATGCAAGCAAATATGATATTTCGATCTTGCGTTGTCTTCGGTGCCGCATGCACTCTTTGTCGGAACTATAAATATGCTAAACGTATGTGTAACTGTACGTATATTTGTTATAACAGGTCGAGCACTGCCAGTATGATGTATCTCACAAGAAGATGCCACCACCACCACCACCACCTCCAGTTAAAAGCTCTAACGCTAACCATTTCCATGGTGACCCGTCTGCCACACTGTCGTCCACTGTTCCAACCCATCTTCAAAATGGTGGCCACCCTCAACGCAACCTGCACGTGCTCTCTGGCGTTAGATCGGTAAATACGAGCAACGGCTTGACGAGTGTCGCAGGGTCGCAGAAAAGGTCCTCCTCAGCCTTGTCCTCGCTTTTCAACGGCAGTGGCGGTGGTAGCGTTGTGGGAGAGAGGAAGATGATGAAAGAAGTCCACCCCAGGGCCAGGAACAGCGTGACCAGCAGCTGTCACTTCACTCCCATCCCTCATACCAACGATGATGATGATGATGACGACGACGGGGGCGATGATGTAAATGGATTCCACGAAACGGACGTGGACGACGAAATGGAGGTGGTGTGGGTGAAGCGGCAAGACACGTCGGACTGCCAGTCGTCAGATTCTGCTGAACTAGGCCCCTTAATCAATTGCAATGACGACAACGACGATGACGATGAAAGCTCTGCAAATAATAGGTACGACGGTGATGAAGGAGCACACTTTGGCAACCATGTCATTGACGGAGCTGACTCTTCTGCTCATTTAGATGGTGAGGCGGAGCTAGGGAGTGACAGAGGTTGTTGTACACCATCAGCTGCCACAATAGCATGTCACTGTTCCGCCAACGCTCCATCAACCAACAAAACCCGCAATGGTGGCAACAAGGGAACCAAAACGGCGCTGCAACGAATGCAACACCACGACGATTCTGCATCGGAGGACCTAGTGCACCAACCTCGCCGCGAGTCTAGATTCGCTTCCATGCTCACCCTCTCTTCCAACATAGGCAAGACGATGAAGACCACCTTTTCCTCTGTGTTTTCCACCTCCAAGAAGCTGGAACCTCACCCGAGCTCCGCGGACCTGCAGGCGGCTCGCGTAATGATCGCGGAGTGGCAGCAGATCGCCACCGTGGTGGACCGCCTGATGTTCGTCGTCTACGTCCTCATTACCGTCACCGCCTACATCGTCATCCTCGTCGTCGTACCGGCCCACCAGCCGCCCACCACCACCGCTGCACTGGGTTCCAGGGGAGCTGTTGACGCGGCCGTCACTCACTTTTTGGGAGAATAGACATTAACGAGGTTGCAGAGGTCTCTTGAAAAATAAAGAAGAAAGAGGAGGAGGAGAAGCAGGACTTTAGATCTACAGAATTTAAAAAAAAACCAACAGAAGGAAATAAGACTTTAGAAGGCAGCGAAGAAGAAGAAGAAGAAAAGAAGAAGAAGAAGAAGAAAAAGAAGAAGAAGAAGAAAAAAAAAAAAGAAGAAGAAGAAGAAGAAGAAGAAGAAGAAGAAGAAGAAGAAGAAGAAGAAGAAGAAGAAGAAGAAGAAGAAGGAGGAGGAGGAGGAGGAGGAGGAGATAAGAAAAGAAAAAGAAGAAGAGGCGAAGAAGAACTCGGAGGAAAATGTTTGCTATAATTGGGCTATTGTTTTGCTCAGTTGTCTGGGAGAAGAAGAAGAAGAAGAAGAAGAAGAAGAAGAAGAAGAAGAAGGAGAAGAAGGAGGAGGAGGAGGAGGAGGAGATAAGAAAAGAAAAAGAAGAAGAGGCGAAGAAGAACTCGGAGGAAAATGTTTGCTATAATTGGGCTATTGTTTTGCTCAGTTGTCTGGGGCGTTAGATGATACGCCTATGACAGCAAGTTGGAGCCATGGGCGGCTTTAGTGAGATCCTTTATCGGTCAACGCCTTTCGTAGCTGGTGAGCTGGAAACGCGCTTTATAAAAATGTTAAATAAAAAGATACAATAAATATTTGATGTTGGTGTAGATATAACAGTCGTCTTGACTGTGCTTTGTACGAGTTAGTTAGTTAGTTAGTTAGTTATGTAGATTTCTAGTCCCCGGACACAGCTGCGTATAGGGGACGTGAAGATGAATGTCAGTAGGAGGTTTGCCTATTCGGCGCATGGTAAGAAGATCGATGAAAGGTGAAGCAGGATCCGCAAGCAAGGAGTGAGTATTCAGCTTGATGAAAAGGTGCAGGCAAGACAAAGCCGTCACGTATTCGACGTGTAGCAAGGTGAGGAGGAATCCAGATGATCTCGGTAGGACAATGGCGACCGAAGGTGTCCGTGGCGTTGCATGCAACTTTTAACTCCAGAGGACGCCACCCTCTCAGGAGACCAACGGCGCCGCAGTGAGAGACCCGATGAACGGTAGACACGCTGTAACAGTGAGGGCAGTAGGCAGCAAAAAGGCAGGCGCGGAGTCCCGGCGGTAAAGACCTGTAGTCCGGAGGCGCCACCCTCCACAGGGGGTCCAGCGTCGCCCAGGAATAGTGAAAGAAGTTGAGTCAGCCAGGGAATGGAACGAGAGCAGCGAAGTGACCGGACGTCCTAGGTCAATCCGCCACCACCGCCCAGTCGATGGAGTCTCACCGGTAGAAAATGATAGTTGAAGGTTGTATGGAGTATCAGCTCGGTATCTCCATCGCAAACAGCAGTCCAAGTCTGGCTCTCGACCGACATTTTGGCTTTGGCAAGAGATGAACACGCCTACAGTTTCCCAGGCTGCAGACGTGTAGGGCCCAGACTGAAAAGCGCTGCGAGGGACTGACTGCCTCCTCCAGAAGCAGGACTGCCACCCCTGCTCATCTCACCTCTCTCTCGAAGCCGACGCACAACCGCCACGACGCGCGCTTCTGACTCCGCTTCGCACTGCCACTGCGGATGTGACCGGCACGAGTTAGTCTACTGCCACCCCAGTATTTATATCTCCGTGGTTTAATCAGACCCATTGATAGGTCTTTTTGCCGCTGTTTGTTTAAAACGGTGATTTTGGAACGTGTTATTTTACTGACTGATAAATGTCGATTTGGTCGTATATGTGGTATTGACTGAGTGAATAGGCCTAGATAGGTTAAAGTAAGTCCGAGGCCGAAATCAAAATTGACCTAATAATTATAAAAGGTCTCATTCACGCTATGACGTGACTATTAAACGTTTGAAAAAAAAAAGGCCTGATACTCACTTTAGTCAGTAATCGTGGAAGACTTTTTCCGTCTTCATTGGGTGGGTGTGGGTGGGTGGGGTGGTTGATTGCGTGCGTGCGTGTGTTCTTTGGTAAGATAATTAATGTACAAATCAAAATTCACACAAACTGTGATCACGTTGAGCACAGATTTTTATTTTATTCTGTTTGTCCATTCTGCAAGTAGATCACCATCCAAAAACCTCAACGAAAACAAGATAATGAAGGTATATAAAATGTTGCAAACGAAGCAGCAGATTAGCCAAAAGAACATACAAATGTAACTTAAATTAAGTCAGAAAGTATAACATTTATAGTAGAAAAGCGGGGTGGGTGGGAATTCATACTCAATTCAAAACTGCACAAACAAAAAGTTAATAGTACCCAATAGTTTACAAACTTGTGTTAAGTCCGTAGTCTAATTATTATATTTTAAATGAAAAACGAACAGGAATGTACGTAATCAACAAGTCGTAACTACATCCTAGCATTGCTACACTGTTAGCTCTTTCCTGAGGTATCTTTCGGCGTTCCACGGCCACGTACGGGGGTCAAAGATCCCGTGACGTAGTTCGGTGATAAAAGGGCCTTCGCCAATGTTTTCTCCCTCTTCCATGTCCCCGTCCCCTCGCTCCAGTGACGTCAGAGCTCGGTCCATGGACTGGATCCGGCGCTCCAGTTCGGCTCGTCTTTTCTCCTCGCTCGTCAGACGGCTCTGGATCTGTCGGTGGCTCACCTTTTGCGAGCAATCGAACCCAAAATTTGAAGAAAATTAACATATTATTAAAAGTGGATGGGAAATACTTGTATTTAGGGAGACAGAAAGATGGATAGACGGACACAGAGTATTTTGAGAATCACGGACTTCTAAGGCATATGTTTACATCAGATCGTTTCAACTAAGCCTTAGCCTGATAAGTCTAGAACACATAGACTACACTAAAGGTTGTAGATAAAATACAAGAGATGGTTTGACCAATTGAGTTCGTGGAATGAAATTGTTCAAGATAAAGATAGAGAAGGATGGAATGATTGACTGACAGCTGAAATGGAAAGAATGATTGAACCAATAAATGAAAGCGCGCAAACAAATATACTTGCAAACTAATAATTACATCTGTGATATATCATCACAAACCATTTATCTCTTACTCTTCTAGATATTAAAGGCTTCCTACCACTTTCGTTTCCTGGGCCGTCTTCTCTTCTTCGTCGTTGAAGTTTTTCTTCCTAAGCAAAAGGGGGAAGTGGGTATTGTAGAACAGAGCTGACACTCCGGTAAACAAGGGGTTATCTTCGAACCCGCGACGCCTCAGATTGACGTCGTTGAACGGTTTTAAATCCAAGTAATTACCCAGCATCCCCAGCAGTTCATCCGCTGAAGAGGACTTGACCAGCCCGGGTCTGCCGTCTCTGACATGTGCAGAAGCAGTTGTTGCAGGTTTTCTAGAGCAACAGAAAGGCGAATAAAAATATTATATAAAGTTGCATTTAAGCAGGTTATGTTCCAACGCGTGCGCCTAGATTTCTGACTCTACTTTTATCGTTTTGTATTTTCTTTATTAATTTTATTACTGATTTGCCTGAGTAGCCTGTGAAGCGAAAAGAAAATTTTCTAGTTATGAATATAATTATGAACACAGATTATACCCGTGTTATGAACAAAGATCAAAACGAACAAAGGGAATGTCAATGATTTGGGGTGATTGCATTGAACCTTAGGAGGAGGAAGATGAAGAAAGCAAGAGAGAGAGAGAGAGAGAGAGAGAGAGAGAGAGAGAGAGAGAGAGAGAGAGAGAGAGAGAGAGAGATCAAGCAATGGCTCACGCAACTTACAGAACAACCGATCAATCAACGATCCCAACCGCCTAACCAACCGACCGGCCAGCCAACACACACACGTTATAGATAAATCTCCACTGAACATGCATTAGCAGATGGGATATTCATGGTACAAATAACCCCTGTCTATCATTCATTCATTCATTAGGTTATCAATTTATTCATAATCACTGACTTCGCTGCATGTTCTGTAGCTGGCCTTCTCAACCTGGGCTGGCCCAGACACGATCTGCCGACAGGAGGCAATCTCTTGCTTTGCGCTCCATGTTCTCCTTCTCTGAGAAACGTGTCTCTGAAAATGTGTACAATACGCATGATACAAAATCAAGCAACAACAACGTTTTATTATTTCACCCTTGATGAGTCAATACATACTTTGCAGGCCCACCAATCAGTAAGAAGTGATAGGCGTCGCACATTTCATACAATCATACTCTTACTAATGGACACAGGACAATCACACAAATGTGTTGGCCCGTAGCTTGTAATATGTCTAATATGCATGTGAATAAATGTTAAAATAATTACATATATATTATAAAAAAAATTAAAAAGGAAGAGAAGAAGACCTAATATAATATCCCGAAGAAGAACGAAAATACAAAAACAAACAAAAAATAACTAGCCTTTGAACTTCCAAGATAGCATACATTAAGATTTATGTGGTATTATGTCTACTTACTGTCACGTAGTAATTTTAATGTGTAAGCTTATCAACTATGTTGTGAGTGCTGAATACTGCTATGACAAGGATTATCATTAGTCCTGCAATTAAAGCGCATTCGTTTCGCGAACGAGGCACTCATTGTTTAGTCTGTTGTATAGTCTTTAATTCTCTCATACGTAAGCCTGTGTGCTGTCTGCCGCTTTGATTAGACCTACAATTTGTGTAACGCCAGTGCGCAAATAGGCATAGCTACATTCAGCTAGATTTCGTTTTACACTCCATTTTCATTCTCACAAAAATGATGTGCCCTACATCAAATAGCTTCAACGCACAACTGTGCTTTTGTATTATCGCTATTGCATAGGCTTGCAAGACAGTCTGACGACAAAGATGCCCCAAAAAATACTTACTCAAAAGTTACAATATAAATCGGCGTGTTGTGAGCCTGTGGTTAGAGCATTGTTGTCATTACTACACAGCAAAAAGCGTAACCTAAATATGCAACTGAATAAGGGTCTAAATGAAAGACTAATTTACAATAGCTTACTAATTAATAATAAGATGATTCAGTATGTGGTCACAATCTCCAAGTGTAAAAACCCCTTAGGCCTGTAGTACTGTTTGTGTTTTTGGGACTGGAAAGTACCATCTACTATGGCTTGTTCGATCCGAAACTACGCCGACGTGTCGACAGAGAGCACAGGCGCTTATATTTGGACACGCGAGCGCCTATGCCTGTGACGCGTCTCCTTTGGTTATCTTGGTTATCTGTATTATAGATAACAAAAGGGAGAAACATCACAGGCATAGGCGCTCGCGTGTCCAGATACAAGCGCCTGTGGTTTCAACTGCTACTGTGTAGATAAATCTATGCTCAAATGAAGTGGACTATTTTTCATTCATCATTGTCATTTTTATTTAAGCTCTAAAATAGAAACAGCAGTGGCGTTTGCAGTGCAGTATACATGTATTACATTTCAATCTTTTTCTTGTTAAGCACTTCCCGGAAGGAAAACATTCTTTGCATGCATTCCGAAAGCGAAAGCGGACGCACCACTAACCGAAGTCGTCAGTTCTTGACTTGAATAGATTAACGTCCCCGGACACATGGCGTATAGGGGACTATCGTCAGTTCATCGTCAGTTCAATTACATTACATTACATTATTATTGCTTTAGGTCCAGCGGACTCTTCCGAGCCAAATCAGGACCGGACAACCCCCGATCCGCATAAAAGATCTGCCGAAACAACCCTAGTGGTAAAACCGAAAGCTCTCCACCAGCCAGTCACTTTACAATAAAAACATCCCATGCAGGGGACGGCTGAGGCTTCACCCCAACTTATCGAACCCCCGTTTACAAAAACAAAATAGAATACAAACATCATTATAAATTATCAACAAAACACATACATATAAAATGCCTACATTGCTAAATAATAACATCATAGGAAGCCCTAGTGACCACCTGGCAGAAAGCGTCCAATATTCCCAAGCTGATCCAACAGACCTCATACACAAACAAGGAGTCTTGTCCCGGAAGAGTTTTCAAGAAAAAAGGTAGGAGACTGGTCTAGCGAAGAAGACGATAGTATAGCAGATTGATAGAAAAGAGCAGGAATGAGAAAGAGCAAATGAGAAAGACAGCGACAGTGGGAATTTAAAGCACTAAATTTCCAGAAAATGGGGATACTATTTATACTGAAACCCCCGGCACCCCAACGGGGGTATCGTCAGTTCAATTACAATTACAATTCATAAATTAACGTCCCCGGACACAGTGCGTATAAGGGACAAATCATCGTCAGTTCATGCTAACCTACTGAATTTATAGTTGCGGTAAGAGGAGCTGACTTCCATAAAATGATCGTGAAAAAAGTTTTTTTTTTCTTTTTTTTTTTTTTTTTTACCATTTTTCCTAAATTGAACAGGTTTCAAAATAGACAAAGCTATTATTTCTTATTTTATTTGTTTGCGTGAATCACCGCTAAAATGAATGATTTGTCTTCTTTCGAGTTTGTTAAAATAGATTTGAAAAACTGCGATGACCCGCAATTTTCGCTTGCTCCAGTTTGGGACCTTGTATTATAGATACCAAAAGAGAGACCCGTCATAGGCATAGACGCTCGCGTGTCCAGAAACAAGCGTCTGTGACAGAGAGCTATATAGAAGAACACGTCAAACATAAGCATGCCAAGGAAAGAGTCTCCTCTCTGAAAATCCTTATCGGGAAGAGAGGGGACTATAAACTGATTTTAAAAAAAAATAAGCATGCCACATCCAGACTGCACTTTCGGTTTATTCTAAAATCATTACAGTGTAAAAATTGTATAACAGCAGGTAGACCTACAACATGAATCAGTACATTTTGAGCTCAGAACAGAGAGAGAGAGAAAGAGAGAGAGAGAGAGAGAGAGAGAGAGAGAGAGAGAGAGAGAGAGAGAGAGAGACCTATACCATAAACCCAGTCCCTTGTCACCACTCTTCCCAAAAAGGCTACCACTCAGGAGTGTGAAAATTACCGCACCATCAACCTCGTTAGACATCCCAGCAAGGGCCTCCTGAAAATAATACTCAACAGGTTGAAACCCCAAGCGGAACAAATCATAGCTGAAGAACAAGCAGGATTCAGGGCATGACGAAGTACCACTGAGCAGATTTTCAACCTCAGAATAGTCTGCGAGAAATATCTACAGCACCAACAACATCTATATCATGTGTTTGCAGACTTCAAGAAAGCGCTTGACTGAGTCTGGCATGCAGCTCTGTGGGCAACCATGAGAGTGTACAACATCAGCTCTAATATTATTGAAGTCATTAAAAGACTGTATGACAAGGCTACCAGTCCAGTCCTCCATAACAGCGCCATCAGGAACTGGTTCAGAACTATACTCTTCAACATCTTCCTGGAGCGCATCATGTCAGATGCCCTTGCAGTTCACGAAGGCACAGTCAGCACAAGGGGTAGGGCAATCTCCAACCTCCGTTTTGCGGATGGCATTGATGGATTGGCTGGAGAAGAACAAGAACTTGAACAGCTGGTACAGAGGCTTGACACCACCTCCAGAACCTTTGGAATGGAAATAAGTGCAGAGTAGACCAAAATGATGACCAACAACACCAGTGGCATCAACACGGACATCAAAGTCCAAGGCCAATCTCTCAACTCGGTGCATAGCTTCAAATATTTAGGAGCCTTTTTATCAGACAATGGGTCCCGACAGGAAGTCCTCTCCAGGATCGCACAAACAACTGCTGCCCTGACATGAGCCCATTTGGAAAGACAGGATCATCAGTCTACACTCCAAGGTAAGGTTGCTGCGCTCCCTTGGCATCTCCATCTTCCTATACGCTTGCGAAATATGGACCCTGACAGCAGATCTACAACGAAGAAATGATGAGGTGCTACTTCTGGGCATTTCCTATACCTAGCACATCACCAACGACGAAGTCCGACAGACCATCACACAAGCCATTGGACAACACGATGACATACTCACAGTGATGAAGAAACGGAAACTCCGATGGTATGACCACGTCACCAGAGCATCAGGCCTTGCAAAGACCATCCTGCAAGGCACGGTGCAAGGAGGCAGAAGAAAAGGGAGAAAAAGAGGTGGGAGGACAACAAACGAGAATGGACTGGCTTGACATTGTGCGAAGTCATTAGGGTTGCTGAGGTCAGAGAAAGATGGAATACGCTGGTTAAACGATCATCTGAAGTGCCCAAACGACTTTCAAGTTACGGGATAGGATAGGAAGAGAGAGAGAGAGAGAGAGAGAGAGAGAGAGAGAGAGAGAGAGAGAGAGAGAGAGAGAGAGATGGGCGGACTCTATTCATTCTCTGTTTTATGGAACTTGTGAAACAGGGTTATGGTTACGTGTTGGTCTACTTTAAAAAAAAACACAACACAAATGGGGGTGGGGGGGGGGGTGAGGGGTGGAGAGGGGGAGGGGGAAGGAAATGTAATGAATAAATTTTATTATTTTATTTTAATAATAGAATACATAGGTTCGGATTTCTTGTTTTGATTCCTAAATAATAAAACTAATCTAAGAGGACCCTATCATAAAAATAGAAACATAGTTAACATTTTGGAGAAAAAAAAGGAAAGAAAAAAAATTAAACAAATTAAAGGTGGCGAGGTCTCATGAGGTGCGGCAGGCGTATGCCAAAAATTATATAAATCCGTCCACCCAACTCTGAGAAAATGCGCGGACAGGCTACATTTAGCGGCGATAAAATAATAATGGGGTACCCGCGGACTGTCGAGTTTTGTAACACTAGCTAGGCAAGTTTCTTTGGTCGATGTCTCAAAGTCAGCCATCTATAGGCATAGCGTAGGCCTATGTGTCTGTTGTTGCGGCGAATCTAGGATGTATGGCTAGAAAAGAAACTAGTACAACTTGGAAATCCAACTTAACCGAAAGTAGGAACGCTGCGTTAGCAGCCTATGCGCTGTGATGCTGCCGAGCGCTGTGGCTGTTTGAGAGTTTGTACAAATTTAAAGTGCGCCCGTTGACAAGATCAAAATTGAGCAAAAACGTTATAGAATGTCTAAGATATGACTATTTCTTATACATTCATACATTTATTATGTCTAATATTTGCGAAAAAATGAATCTAAACTTTGTGTCGGACCATTGAAGGAGTCGTATGCTATAAGCGTTAGAATACAGCCACGGGCGCACAAAGATAAAACGCAGCGGTTCTTTTATTAACGATCTCTCTGCCTTTACATCTGATGTCTGAGTTACGAATGTGCTGTTTTTTGTGTAAATAACAGTGCGTGTGACCTGTAAGCTTGTTTGTTGGTTACTACATATTGCTCGTCTTTAAGTCCGATTAAGAGTCAAACGCATAATATGCGTTAAGAGTAAAACGCATAATATGCGTTTTACTCTTAATCGGACTTAAAAGAATTTTGCGTTTTACTCTTAATCGGACTTAAAGACCAGCAAGTCGAGTATTATTATTGCCTGTATAGTTGACCTATTAGCAGTAGCATTGGTGATAATACAAGGACAACCTACCTACTCAGCTGAGAATACAATATTGGAGGTGTACAATCAGGTTCGTCTGAATGTTTCTGTTCGGCCAATTGGCCGGCGAGTTTTCTGGCACGGAGGATTTTGATCAGCTCGCTGCTTTCTGCTTGCAGTCGCTTAGAAAGTTGGGGAAAGATGCAGCTGAAAAAACATTAAGGAAAAATACTAAAAAAAAACTAAAAAAAACCAGCAGCTGCTACTACAACAAAATCATCAATAACAACAGTAGCAACTACTACAAAACAACAGTAGAAACTCAATCACAACAATTAATAAATTCTGTGGATCGATGATAATAATTTACGAATTTTAACATATATACTACCACAACCAACTGCAATTTATTTAAAAAAAAAACTTATGTTATTTTAGCAAAACTAAATAAGTTAGTAAGTAAGTAAATAAATAAATAGTTACTTGTAACGCTGCCAGTCGACGAGTCGCAGTTCTGTGATTTGCTTTTGGTCCAAGGTCCTGCTTGACCACTGGGACACGCCCTTGTTGACACGTCCTTGACCTGCATGACCATGACCTTTGCGGTCTGCGCGAGAAGAATGGTCAGGATCGGCTGGAGGTTTTCTTGCAGAGTGAGAGATCAGTGAGCGCGGAGACAGAGGAAGGGGGTGGAGGTCTGTGGCCGAGGTTTTCTTGGACGCGTAGACAACGGAGTTCTTCCTCAAGATATTCTCAATATCTTGGTCGCCGCTGTGGGCTAGACGCAAAAATAAAATACAATTAATTTAAAATAATAAATATAAAATAATATTTTAAAAAATTAAAGCAAAATAAAATAAAAATGATATAAAAATGCTTTTTGCGCTATACGTACGATTGTTTCCAGTATGAAGTGTGGATATGAAAATGCTGGCACTGGAAAAGAATAAGCTTGCCTAATTGTTTTACATTTATAGAGAATTCGCGATTATGCTAAAAAAACAAAAGAGATGTATTAGTGCGACATACTGGCTTTCAATTCCGAGAGCTTCTCCATGAGCTTAAGGAGCTCAAAGTGGTTCAAATGCATTAAAAAAAAAACTTGTTTCTGCTTACGCGTTTTGACCTCAACCAAAGGTCTCATCAAAGCCAAATTAGGTTTGTCCTTGAATACTTAGTCTACACTGAGTGTAGTCAAAGTATCTTTGGTGTAGTCCATGTGTACTACACACAGTCACAACAGCACCATAAAGAAGTTCACATTTGGCAGAAGCCAGTCGCAAATTGGAAACTCCCAAGTTGATACGGCGTACCGATAGAATGACTTTGAAATAGGTTTTGAAAGAATTTTAAAAAAATAATAATAAATTCTCTCAAAAATTGCTAGCGTCGTACAGCAGCCATTAAGGAGCAAGGATTAAAACAAGCCAAGAAAGGCAAGTTGCAGTAAACATCAATAGAATTAAGTATCCTGCTGTCCAAAGGTGGACAAATGGTGCGACAAAATGGCCATGCCAGCGAGGTATTTATCGTGCCCTTAAAGATGGGACAAATAGAAAGACATGACAGTACGGCGCACTGTTTGTCCATCTTTGAGAGCAGGATAATTACCTCTCTTGATATATATATAAAACAAACATATACATACAAACACATGTATATCAAGAGAGGTACTGAAATACATACATACATACATACATACACTCAAGCCTACACACACTCAAGCATGCATACAAACACCGACATTTGCATATCAAGTAGCACATATTGATTATAACACATATATGTAAGTCTAACTATATACAACTATGTATTCAAAAGCAAGCGACACTGATTTATTTCAACGGTTCATCGAGCACATAATTTCGGGCCTTTGTAAATGGGGGCTCATTTGGATTCTAACCAAGTCTTCTGCATTTGTATGAGTGACGATACTTAATACAAATAAAGACCGTTAATTATTACCCTAGATTAGATAACAAACTGAGCGTTTATCTGTCATTTTAACAGAGCTAAGAAATATTGTTTTGTACCTGTGCGTTTATAGACGTTTTTTCATACGGGATTTACACAATATTAAAAAAAATTAAAAAAATATTCAAGGAAATAAAATTGAATATAGGAAATCGTGTTAAGGTAATGAACATGACAACATTGTCGAAGATTCACTTCATCGTTCTCCTTTCTTTTCCGTCTGTCTGCCTGCCGCCTCCTTCTCCCCCATTGCAAATATGATAGACTTGAAACAAGAACTAACATTGTAAGTAAAAGTAGCAAGACCGTGTAGAAATAAAGTGGCGTAAAGGTTCAAGGTAAATGTCATGTAGAGGCGTTGATTAAAGTCTAACAGCAAATAAGACTGAACCAGGCAGGAAACTTGCAAAAAAATGGAGTGCAAGCGTTCTAGCAAATTAGCCTTTCTGTAATAAAGCAAGTACACACAAAAAAGTAAACAGACGTGAATTTTTATTCGATTATAGAAAACTCTTTTTCCTAATCCAAGGATGGTGTGTTTATTATAGTGTATAATACTTGCAAATGTAGGTCATCTGGGCTTGCGTCATCTAGAGTGCTTCCAAAGATTAGGCCAAGAGACAATAAGTGCCTGAAGTCAAACCACAAATTTAAAAATAGGAAAATGAATGCAGCGAAGTCAATATGATATTTTGTGCAATAACAGCAGTAGTAGCAGCAGCAGCAGAAGCAATTACAATAACATATAACAACAGCAACAACAATGACAAACAACAGCAGTTGCAATAACAGTAGTCAACTTGAGTCCTTGAGGAGTTATGTCCTATCTAGAGAACGAATATTATAATCTCTATGGGCTCAGAATGCGATAACAGCATCATCGTTATTATCAGAATCACAACCACCACCACCACCAACACCAACATCACCACCAACAACAGTAACAGCAACAACAGTCTCTTACCAGCGTTAAAAGGTATAAACCTGAGAGACCTTCGCTTAAGGTCCGTCTGAAATTCGGGGGACCAGACCGCCAGCTTGAAACTGCCCCTCCGACCAGGGGAAGACGGGAACATGGCCAGTTGGGTGGACATATCCCCTTTGCATAGCGTTGCCATGTGCACAATAATTGTATGAGCGCTTCAGATTTAAGAAATGGGAAATAATAGGCCCTAATAATGATACACACGTCAATTTGAACGAAATATCTCGGAGCGAAGGTCACTTCTTCAGTCTCTTGAGATTCAGGTCTCAAAGAGATGAAAATGACGTATAAACGACACCTTTTTTTAATCACAGTTAGAAAATATAGTTTTATCACGATGCCACGACAGCTGGGTGATAGATGCTATCCATGGGAATTATGGGAATCTCGCGAATTGTATCATATAAAGCACCAATATGCGTTGTATTACTTATCACGATAAAGGAACAGTCCTTAGCAGATAACTTGCTATTTGTCTGTATTTCATTGCAATCTTGCTATGGATCGCTGAAGGAACTCAACTCACAATGCAAACACAGTCTTCGTGGTCACTCTTAGACACTCAAATACAACCAAATGAACAATCAGTTGATAAACGAATAAATGAATGCATGGACCCACATTCAATTGTTTCGTCCTGATTCGGCTCTTTGCAGTCCGCTGGACTCTATAAATAATTAGTAACTAACTAACTCACATATTAATTATTTATTCATTCAACTGAATTAATTAAATCGATTGAAGTCTACAACCTCACTGAGTGTCTTTACACCTCGGACAGTTTAGAACTAAAGATCAGCATCGAACACGGAACACATGACAACAAAAATTGACTCAATGCCTATGGGTCTTTTTGGCTTTGACACTGCTACGGTTTACATATAAACAATACCGCCGCTGGAAGTCTTCAGGTGTCTTAGGCCTAAATACTCGGTCTTTGGTCTTGATTGATCTATTACAACACGGAATAGCAACAGGAACAGTCTCCTTCTGAGACGCCTTGTAAATCCAATACGTGCCAGAAACATACATTCAACTAAAGTGTTGATGATTTGTAAATACGGTAGATCAACGTGTAAAGTATCTTACCAGTAAGAGGGTGATTAGGATAAAACACCTATTCTTAAAAAGAACAATGCGTCATTCTCGAGACATTTTCTTCAACAGGTAGATACCAGGACTGGTATCTTTTCTACCTCGTGACGTTATACATGTCAGTGTATTTCCTCCAGAAAAAGCAAATTTAGCGCCTATAAAATGTTAAGTTAGCAACAACACACGCGAATACTTTTCACTGAAGACGTCTGGCAGACTTTTGCTTTGATCCTTTTTAAAAGTGTCTCGGATTGCTTAGTTACGACGAATTTTTAGATACATTTCCTCATAATTTTATAATAATTTAGCAACACCGGCGCTCACTGTTGGTTCATTGAAGACGTCTTGCACATATTGTGTATAATTTCTGTACACAGTGCCGGCTTATATAAGCTTACTTGTTGCTTGTTCTTTAGCACTTTTGTTTGTTTGTCATTAATTTTGTTTCCGATTGAATACAATACTTGTTTAAACCAAATCGTCTGGCAGAATATTGCTTAGACCATATTTGAAGAATACCTCAGGTGACTTGGTTACGACACACCCTTGAACATTAACTAATACACCTCTTAACAATTTTATTTTAATTTAACAGAACCAGACATGAACAGACAGTTCGCTATGAAAAAAAATAAATACAAAGTCTGTCGAAATGTTTATCTCTGTCTTTTCTGTGAGGATTTGTTTACAACACAAACTTAAATATATATCTCACCGTCGGAATTAATGGCAGAATGTTGCTTGGATAATTTTTGGGAATGTCTCAAGTGACAGGATTACACCCACTTTAAAAAATACTTGTGGAGAAAATACATGTCTTGCAAGAACGAAAGACTTATTTTAATGTTGTAGAGCAGATAGGTCTACATGTAAACCAAACTAAAACACCAAAACCACGCGTAAAGCACAATCATAGTATAAGATCTCTCACAAGGCACAAAATGGCAAAACACTCGTGATATGCTATATAGAATTCAGTATTTTACAATAATACAACTTTTTTGTCGAAGCACGAAATAAACGGATATGTGTATATATCCTAATTTAGCACACTTGCTGAAGTATTATTTCAAACGCAGAAATCCATTAATCTTAGTTATTAATGTCTTCTTGAATATAGCACAACTACTGAAGTCTATATCATACTCATAGATATCCTATGTTTAAGACTATTTTATCATATCCTATCCCGTAACTCGGAGGTCGTAGGGGAACCACAGATGATCGTTTAATCAGCGTACTCCATCTTTCCCTGACCTCAACAACCCTGATGGTTTCGCTCAGTGTCAAACCAGTCCATTCTCGAATGTTGTCCTCCCACCTCTTTTTCGGTCTCCCTCTTCGTCTACCTCCTTGCACTGTGCTTTGTAGGATGGTCTTTGCAAGACTTGATGATCTGGTGACGTGGCCATACCATCGGAGATTCCGTTTTTTCACCACTGTGAACATGTCATCGTGTTGCCCAATGGCTTGTGTCTGTCGGACTTTGTGCTGGGTATAGGAAATGCCCAGAACTCCTCTGCAGCACCTCATCTCCATTCTTTGTATTCTTCGTTGTAGATCTGCCGCGAGGGTCCATGTTTCGCAAGCGTATAGGAAGCTGGAGATGACAAGGGAGAGCAGCAGCCTTACCTCGGAATGTAGGCTGATGGTCATGTCTTTCCAAATTGGCTTCAACCTCGCCAGGGCAGCAGTTGTTTGTGCGATCCTGGAGAGGACTTCCTGTCGGGACCCATTGTCTGATACAATGGCTCTTAAATATTTGAAGCTATGCACTGTGTTGAGGGATGGGCCTTGGACTTTGATATCCGCGTTGATGCCAATGGTGTTGTTGGTCATCATTTTGGTCTTCTCTGCACTTATTTCCATTCCATAAACTCTGGAGGTGGTGTCAAGCCTCTGTACCAGCTGTTCAAGTTCTTGTTCATCTCCAGCCAATCCATCAATGTCATCCGCAAAACGAAGGTTAGAGATGGCTCTGCCCCCCTATGCTGACGGTGCCGTCGTGATCTGCAAGCGCATCTGACATGATGCGCTTTAGGAAGAGGTTGAAAAGTGTTGGAGAGCGTAGGCATCCTTGACGCACACCGATTGTTGATCTGAACCAGTTTCCGATGGCGCAGTTGAGGAGGATTGCACTGGTTGCCTGGTCATACAGGCTTTTGATGAATTCAATAATTTTAGGGCTGATGTTGTACACTCTCATGGTTGCCCACAGAGCTGCATGCCAGACTCGGTCAAACTCCTTCTTGAAGTCTACGAACACATGATATAGATGTTGTTGGTGCTGTAGGTATTTCTCGCAGATTATTCTGAGGTTGAAAATCTGTTCAGTGATACTTCGCTCTGCACTGAATCCTGCTTGTTCTTCAGCTATTATTTGTTCAGCTTGGGGTTTTGTCACGATAGGCTAGTTTGAAACCAGCACTAAGGCTTCACGCCTCAAATAGTTCATCTTGCTGTCGCCTTTGTAACTTAAAGTCGATGCCTAGCAGACGACAGAAGTTAAAGGTCTGGTCTAAGCATTGTAGCCTAACTCTCGCTAAGGTAGGCAGTGACCTCATCCCGCTGACCTATATCCGCAACCCCCGCTAGAGGCCGCTAAAGGCATCACGGGATTTCGTGGGTTTAAGCTGACCACAGGCTAGGTAGATCATTCTCTGTCAAACCATCACACGAGAAGAGCGCTCACGTTGAAAGATCTCTCTCAAGAAGACTAAGCAGGTGACAGGTGAAATTCAATTCATCGCAGTATAGCCAGAGCCTGACATTGTCAAAAAGGTAAATGAGCAATCTTTTGTCTCACCATGATTTATTGATAATATTGTTGGATTATGCTTGTGAAGTCTTGCCATGTTTTATAATTGTGAATGTTTGTAAAACTTTGCTTGACCACATGGTTGACACACGCAACCGGTTTCGCCACCACGAGGTAGCCCTACTGTCCAACTGTTGTTTCTCCTATGTGTATTATTGCAGACCAGCGGCTGTACCGGAGAATGTGTATAGTATTAACTACCTCTTCCTGTGTTTATGTTAGCCATGATATGTATATGTATAGGAATTATGCTGGAGATTCCAGTGGACCACGGACGTAGAAGATAGTTCGTCTATTGTTTGTATAAGTGGACACGACCACTAAGGGCTGTTTCGGCCATCAGTGAGACACCCTTAGTTAACAAGGCGTTGCAGAAACTCGTCTTATATTTTGCAGGCGAGCAGGCTTGGTCCGATGCAGGATATAGACCACTGAGAGTCAACCCTGACATTCGGCCTGCAGTGGAGCATCGAGCACTGAGCTCCGATAGCCCAAAAGTCAACAACCAAGGAGGAGACACCATTACCACACCTCAACGATTCAGCTAAGTGCTCAAGAAGAAATGCACACACACTGATCTAGAAGGACTGTGCGGTAGTCCACTCTCCTGAAAACGAACATTAGGCCAACCAGAACAAATAGCCCAATGATGAGACAGTAGCAAATAGCGAAAACAGTAGCAGCATAGACCCAATCAAGGACCGATCGACTCGAAGTGAAATCGGACTGTTAAGTTAATCCCAGATATATTACGTGTTGGACATTTAAGTTAGTATAGTGTGTAGAGAATTATGTATAGAGTAGAGGAAATAAATGGTGATATTTACTGTTAACAAGTGGCTGGACTACCTATGTTTCATAGCCGTGTGAGAGCTAGTGTGTCAGTGAATCTTTTACACGTTTCTCCCTATCTCTATAACCCTATCCTACCACAGACCGGGACAAACATATACATGTATTAAGATTAGTCATAGGGTGATTTAACTAGCCGATCCCCGCAGACAAAAGACGAGTGGGTAATAGCATTCCATTGTGCAGAGCCCAGCAACAATAGACCCAACGTTACAGGAGGACCTTGCTGGGATGACTGATAAGGCTGATGGTGCGGTAATTTTCACATTCCTGAAGGTAACCTTCTTTGGGAAGAGTGATGACAAGTGACAGGGTCCATGGTGTAGGCCCCTCCCCACTCTGTCAGATCCTGTTACAGATAAAGGTGAGGGCGTCAATCATCGCTTCTCCTCCTCGGGTATGTTGTCCACTCCCACTGACTTCCCTTTCTTCAAAGATTGCACTGCTGCCTCAACTTCTTCTCGGAGAACTCGGAGGAATTTAAAACTAGAACGACAAAATTGTTTTAAGAATCCCTCATGCCTTCACATATACACCTAAACGGCAGTCGTGGATTATCTCCTGTCAGCTAATAAAAGCGCTACCTGATTGTTAGATTGACACGAAGATCAGGTACACTCCTCCGCTGCTTCGCTCTCTCCATCGCATCCCATACCACACCCAACCTTTCAATCCATCCCCCGTCCTTCGCTTCACCTCTCTCTCCTACTCTGCAACATGGTACCTTGCTTTGAATACCATCCAAAGTTCTCGATATTATAATTACGTAAATGAATAATTGAAGTGTGTCTCACGTACCGTGTATACACAATCTGCTGCAGCGAAAGGGCTTTAAAACACTGCCTAATTTAACGACGATTTATTCACATTAATACATTGAAAACGTTGTATCCTTAACACAAGAACGAAACACGCACTATTTCTCAGGGCAAACAAAAACTAAGCATTGGTTCTTTTAACATTTCAGTACAAGAAGGGAGGTCTAGTCTAGTCTTTGTTCCCAACCAATCTATACAAGAAGTTTAGGAGCCATGTCTCTGTAGTCGAGTCCTAGCTTGTATTGTTAATTACAATCCAGGCCAGGTATATTAATGAACACCTGAACGTAAGACCATCTGCCTATCGGTCTCGGTCGGGCTGTTCACGCATGCTTACTTAACCATTTTGTTATGGTGCAAAAGAACAATGAAAACAGACACAGGCACTATCATTGGTTTGTGGTTGTTTTTCATTAGGCGCTTTAAAAGCTCAACAGCTGTACAAGACTCTGGCCACAACAGGATCTAACTCAAGCCGCCCAAGACGACAACAATAACTGCTTCGACTGACGCCCTAGACAACTGAGCAGCTGTACGGCATAGGTAACTGGACCTATAGTGCTTGCCGGTGTAACATCGTCAAAGTTTCGGGTACCTTATTTCGGACGGGCGCCTTGGCGCATGCGCCAGGTCAAGTCTGGCCGGCCTTTTCACGATGTTCTTAGGCGTCCTAACCCTAATCCTTACTAAGACTACGATAGCACTGTGCGCATGCGTCGAATTTTGTAATGCGTCGACCAATGTGAATGCTCCCAGTCCAGAAAAGATGCTAGGAACTTTGACGATGTCACACCGGGCTTGTTTATGTAAATGGCACTCACTCGTATAGATAGAACATGAGCGTCATGAGCTGTTAAAGTTCGTGCGACAGAATGCATGCGTTCACAGACTAGACCTCGGTTTATACTCTTGTCCGAATACATAAGGGCCTTGCACTTGCCTATGTATCATGTTTTAGTTTGTTGTTGTTTTGTTTTTTCCACACTCCAGGGGAGTGAGAAATTTGAACCGCTGTCTGAAGGTGTTTGCTTAACCTGAAATCGTTTTGCTGTCACTTTCCCACTAAACCAAAGCGCACACATAAAAACACATACATACACAGATACACATAGACACCTCAATCTCGCACGCAGGAACATGCAAACAAACACAAATTACACGCACATACGCGCGCACGCCCAGACACACACCTCAATAAAATCACGTTAATAGTTTGTGGATCCTCTATAGCGCAGAGCTCGATATCTGTAGTATAGTATAGTATAGTATAATATAGTATAGTATAGTATAGTATAGTATAGTATAGTATAGTATAGTATAGTATAGTATAGTATAGTATAGTATAGTATAGTATAGCATAATACAGTATAGTGTAGTATAGTATAGAGTAGTATAGTATAGTATAATATAGTGTAGTGTAGTGTAGTATAGTATAGTATAGTATAGTATAGTATAGTATAGTATAGTATAGTATAGTATAGTATAGTATAGTATAGTTTGATTGATTGATTGATTGATTGTTGCTTTAGGTCCAGCGGACTCTTCCGAGCCAAATCAGGACCGGACAACCCCCGATCCGCATAAAAGATCTGCTGAAACAACCCTAGTGGGAAAATTGAATGCCCTCCACCGGCCAGTCACTTTACAATAAAGACATCCCACGCAGGGGACGGCTGAGGCTTTACCCCACTACTCAAACCCCCGATTATTAAAACAAAATAGAATACAAACATCATTATAAATTATCAACAAAACACATACATATAAAATGCCTATATTGCTAAATAGTAACATCATAGGAAGCCCTAGTGACCACCCAGCAGAAAGCGTCCAACATTCCCAAGCTGATCCAACAGACCCCATACACAAACAAGGAGTCTTGTCCAGGAAGAGTTTTCAAGAAAAAAGGTAGGTCACTGATCTAGCGAAGAAGAAGATAGTATAGCAGATTGATAGGACAGAGCAGGAATGAGAAAGAGCAAATGAGAAAGACAACGACAGTGGGAATTTAAAGCACTAAATTTCCAGAAAGTGGGGGTACTATTTATACTAAAACCCCCGGCACTCCAACGGGGGTACTGTTGCCGCAGTGAATCTGTCATGCCTATAAAGGAAAGACAGGTTTTCAACTGGGGCTTTCACTTTTCCCTTTATAGGTTAGAACAATCTACAGTGGCAAGATTGCTCTTGACCCCAAGGGGTGTATAGTATAGTATAGTATAGAATAGTATAGTACTGTATAATATAGTACAGTATAATATAGTGTAAGCAGCAGAGTGGGAGATGGGAGATTGGATTTGGGTGCACGTGTTTTAGGTGTTTGGTTACATAATTGTCTTCTTGTTTCAAATGTAAGCCTATATGAAGAAAACTGTGTGTGTGCGTGTGTGTGTGTGTGTGTGTGTGTGTGTGTGCGTGTGTGTGTGTGTGTTTGTGTGGGGGAGGGGATGGGTGGGTGGGTGGGTGGGTGGTGTCTGGAAATACATTTGAATATTTTGCCACTTTGCTATTTTAAAGCATGTCTTCTGTAATTCTCTTGTTAGTTTGTTTGCTAATAAATGTTACCACTCAGTTAAGATAATCGTACCTTTAGTTTATTTTGATTCGAGTGCGTGTGGTCTGGTATAAACATAATGATAAACACAATGCCGTGTGTGATAGACGGATATTGCGTTTGAATGGATAAAAAAAATTAGACAGAAAAATAGGGGTGGCGATTGGGGGTTGAAGCGCTTGGGTAGTTAGGGGTTACATTACATTACATGATTATTGCTTTAGGCCCAGCGGACTCTTCCGAGCCAAATCAGGACCGGACAACGCCTGATCCGCATAAAAGATCTGCTGAAACAACCCTAGTGGTAAAACTGAAAGCTCTCCACCAGCCAGTCACTTTACAATAAAGACATCCCACGCAGGGGACGCTGAGGCTGTACTCTAGTTTATCGAACCCCCGTTTACAAAAACAAAATAGAATACAAGCATCATTATAAATTATCAACAAAACAAATACATATAAAATGCCTACATTGCTAAATAATAACATCATAGGAAGCCCTAGTGACCACCTGGCAGAAAGCGTCCAATATTCCAAAGCTGATCCAACAGACCTCACACACAAATAAGGAGTCTTGTCCCGGAAGAATTTTCAAGAAAAAAGGTAGATGACTGGTCTAGCGAAGAAGAAGATAGTATAGCAGATTGATAGAACAGAGCAGGAATAAGAAAGAGCAAACAGCGACAGTGGGAAATTAAAGCACTAAAATTCCAGAAAGTGGGGATACTATTTATACTGAAACCCCCGGCACCCCAACGGGGGTAGTTAGGGGTGATATAGCGAGAGTGAGAATGAGAGAGAGAGAGAGAGAGAGAGAGAGAGAGAGAGAATTACATACGCCAGACCAGTCCTGGTCTGGTAAATATGTATGATGAGGGCTTTTTAGCCCAATTTTATTGTCCTTAACTTTTTATAAAATATAGGACGTAAAGCCTCGTTTTTGAATTGAAAATTGAGAGAGAGAGAGAGAGAGAGAGAGAGAGAGAGAGAGAGAGAGAGAGAGAGAGAGAGAGAGAGAGAGAGAGTTCAATCTTCAGACTGTTTTAATGAGTAAACATTTTGTTCATTTCAAAGAGGTGGGGGGATACAATAATTAATACACTACGCAATAAAACCAAATATGGAAGAAAGCACGCTTATCATATATACAACTTCATTTCTTTTGATGAAAATTAAAAATAAATGAAAATATAAAAAAATAGTACCCAATCATTCAATTTCCCCATTGATTTTCACGCATATCTACTAATACACATATAACTAAACTTCAATAACCCTACAAGCTTTGTTTCATTGGAATCACGTCTGTTGATCATTGTTCTCTCTCCGTTAAAAGCATTTATATATAAACCAATCATTATGTCTGATCATTCCCTCATCCGTGTTTGCCATCATCTGAATAAATGTTTTCTGAGAATTATCAGATACCTCTATAAACGTGCGTAGATGAAGTCTGTCATACATACAACATGTGCAGTTCGATTTCTTCAGCGCCTGGACAGAATGGACAGTCATTTGATACACACTTTTGACGTGCTTGTTCTTGTGCGTTTTCAAGTTACTGATACCTACCCTTAATCGTACCAACGCACCTTTAAAATACTTTTGCCTAGCACATTCCAAGTATATTTTTGAATTTGAAAATTTCTTGAACTGTTTATACCACAGGCGCTTGTATCAGGACACGCGAGCGCCTATGCCTGTGACCCGTCTCCCTTTGGTTATCTATAATACATAATCAAAGGGAGACGCGTCAAAGGCATAGGCGCTCGCGTGTCCTGATACAAGCGCCTGTGGTTTATACAAACTGAATTTGTTACTTTCATTAAAGGCAGCATTCCACTCTTGTTCGTTCGTGTCCACTACTCTTTGTTTAAATTGATAAATAAATTTTATCTCTTGACCCTCACCTTGGGCCAGCCATACGAAAGCAAAACCAGTTCTTTCTAGGAAGTATCTCAGTTCAGTTCAGACGCCCAGTTATGTTTTCCAGTACTGTACATGGTACACAGCGATACGCTTGTTTAGGGAGCCGAGTGTCGTCCTCAGCAGTCTGATTCATTATTTCAAGGTAACCGTGTAATCGTAATGAACGTCTTCGTAAGTCACCGTACACCATTCTATTTAGGGTTCTTAGTGCTACATTTAGGAACCTTTTACATGCAAACAAATGTACTGTTTCAGTTGGGTCTTCTTTTACTAACAAGCTCCCTACCTCTGATGCATATAAAAGCAGAGGTTGAATCATGATGTCAAACAGCTTTAAGAATGTTTGTGAGAGAGAGAGGGAGAGAGAGAGGAAGAAGGTGAGGGTTGGGTAGAGGTGAGGTAAGGTGACATGGGAGTGGTGAGAAGGCAGGTTCGCCATTAATCATTCATAGAGGTCTTAGGCTGATGTGTCAGCTTGTCCGAATCCGTTGCCCTAGTTTCAGTTTAGACACAAACGATACGGGAATACAACACCCGTAACAGTTAAGTACACACACTAGAAATTCTAATTTCAAGGAACTGGACCCTATGTAGCTTAGAATGTCGTTTTCACCGGATTTCAGTTTTTTCGAGAAACACTTGCTTGCTGTGAATTCTACTTTAGTTTATTAATCTTTTTACAGACTAAACGGCGGGCTATTGCTTGAAGTTTCCTGCAGTTACCTGCACGCACGTTTTGAAAGGTGAAAAGGCAAAGAGGTAGGCAAACGTCATTTTTTCTAACCTCATTTCCTGACTGACTTGTATAGGCATGCAGAAGAAATCCGAGAAGAAAAAGGTTAAAAAAAAGTTTACCTAAAAGCTAGACTCCATTTTCAGTATTGCAATGTACTTCCTACTTTAGCCTAAAGCCTACAACTGTACAAGTCAAGTTTTCGCTACAGTAATATTAAAGGTGAATAACGAACTCTGGAGCTGAAAAACGCTATATAAGAACGATACAATAAATAAATAATACAAGTTCTAATCATGTTGTATTCGCCAGCAGATGAACTCCATGCTATACCAAAGGCAGTATTAACGTTAAGTTGTAATTTTAAGTGGTTGTTTATTCAAAGATGAGGTATAGGTGAGTTGTATACTTCAGACTACTCATACTTACATCACCGTTGTTTTTAATGATGTGGTGTAATGATGGTGGTGGTACAGTCAGACCAAAAAAAAAATTAAATTATTGTATTTTTGCAATTTTCTCTTGTTCTATTTACTCTGTTGTTAAAGGAACTGTGACGTCGTGATGTGTAAATTCAGATGCTAGCATTGGAGGGACGCATGTTGTGTGTGTGTGTGTGTGTGTGTGTGTGTGAATGTGTGGGTGTGTCTGTGTGTGTGTATGTGAGTTTGTGTATGTTTGTTTGTTTTAGCAGGCATGAGTGGTTATTCATTGCATATTATTAGAGCATAACAGGGGCGGATCAGCAGGTTCACGCGGGAGGGTGCACTTTTTTTTTTTTTTTTGGGGGGGGGGGGGGGGGGGGGGATAGAGAGAAGTTTTTGTATCTTACCTCAGATTCATAGCAAAGAACAGTTATTCTTTCAAAACAACAGTTTATGGGCAAAACGCCCTGACATACATGTGTTACACTTTCTTTTGTTGTTGAGTTGCTACCTAATTGTACTTAGATCAAGCTGTTGCTATAACTGCTGTAAATATACATTTTAGGAATAAACAGGATTAGAATAATATTAACAAGAATAAACGACAAATAAAATAAATTATAAATATCTTTATCTCTATCCCTATCATCATCATCAAACAAAATATGTACATACCACTTCAGTGTGAGGTAGGTCACAAAATGGTTCAGCACAATATAAAATGTCTTTTCACAAAATAGAAATACTCCTAAAAACTGGTAACTAACACTAATGCTGTGCAACAACGCTAGGCTGTTGCTTCTTTGACGTCTATCTAAATAAAGAGTGACACAATATAAAATGAACTCTTCTACATAGAGCTGGAATGAGAGGAGTGTAATTAAACGAAATAAGCAGAGGTATTCTCGCCTAATTTCCGGTCTTGTCATCATGCGCTAATCATTGACACTGTGCTTGTTTAGTCTACAGGCTGGACAGTCCCCCGCTTCTATCAACAATGAGCCCAGCGCACAAGGAAATAAATGTTTTACATTGAAAATAAACCTCTTAGTACATAAACGCAAAATGCAAGCGGCATATGACGTTTTAGCGGATGTTACACGTCATAATTGGCCGGCGTTCTTTGAAGTTGAGCTGTTACATGTCTAACATGTGTAGGCCGATTGGTGAGTGTGAGTAAACGAAAGAAGAAAGGAGGGAGGGGGTGGGGGTAACAGGAGATTGAGGCGTGAAGAGGGCAGGGATTGATATGGGAAAGAAAATAGGAGAGAATGCATTATTATTATTATTATTATTATTATTATTATTATTATTATTATTATTATTATTATTATTTATCATTCTTATATAGCGCTTTTTCAGCATCTTTGAGGTAAATGACGATTATTATTATTATTATTATTATTATTATTATTATTATTATTATTATTAATATTATTATTATTATTATTATTATTATTATTATTATTATTATTATTATTATTATTATTATTATTATTATTGTATCACTTTGGTGGAAAGACTTTAAATAAATTATTATTGTATCACTTTGGTGGAAAGACTTTAAATACATTAAACAACTTCTTCTTCTTCTTCTTCTTCTTCTTATTATTATTATTACTGTCCTTTATTATTATTATTATTATTATTATTATTATTATTATTATTATTATTATTATTATTATTGTCCTCTATTCTTCTTCTTCTTCTTCTTCTTCTTTTTATTATTATTATTATTATTATTATTATTATTATTATTATTATTATTATTATTATTATTATTATTATTATTATTATCATTATGCTGCTGTTGCTGCTGCTGCTGCTGATGATAATGATTAGCATGATTATTAGCATGATGATTATAATGAATATTATGGATATTCTGAATATTCTTCTTCCTCTTCTTTTTCTCCTTCCTCTTCTTTCTTCTTCTTCTTTTCCTTCTTCTTCTTCTTTTTTTTTTTTTTTTTTTTTTGGTCGTCCGTGGGGGGGTGCACGTGCACCCGGTGCACCCCCCCCCAGATCCGCCCCTGCATAATAGGAAATGGGTTACCATGTAACGATGTTGTTACACTGTTGTTGTTTTTTTATAAGTAGTTGATTCAGCCCCGATACTTGAATCCTGATAGGTGTAACTCAGATTCGTTTATCCACGCAACCTGTTTACTCAGCAACAAGGCAGGAGTCGTCGTATGAAGTTTTCCAACTGTATTCAGTGTACATCAACAACTGCATACAATATCGCTCAATCGCTTTTTTTTGTCCACTTTCACAACTATCAACTCTTTCAATTTTTTTTTTTGAGTAAAATTAACGTCCCCGGACACAATAAGCGTATAGGGGACGATAGCTATTCCAACTTTTTTTTTTTTTAAAAACCAGTTTATAGTCCCCTCTCTTCCCGGTAAGGATTTTCAGAGAGGAGACTTTAACTTTTTGAAACAGTGCGGCACTTATATAGTCTCTCCATACTCTAGAGAACGTTCGAATATTCCAGCGTGACGCAATTACAACCAATCAGAATAAAATTCGTCATCAGAACTATGCATTGTCTTACGTCATATAACCTTATTTAGGTTCGAAGCGTCTCGTAGCTACCACTAGATCTATCCACACGCTGCGATCGATAGTAAACAAGCAACCCTAGAAAATTTTCCAATAATATCGACCAACGAAAATTTATCAACATTATACAGAGCTTCTTCTAACTACAATGCAAAATCAAATCAAAGGTAAATACACTCTGTTATTGCAAAACAAAACGATCGGATCTATCGTGGCCGTCTCAAACGTAACAGATGTCTAATAATCGCGAGAGGATATAATTATACACAATTTGTATAGTTAAGTGCACAGGCGCTCATTCCTGGATACTAGTGCATCTCTCTAGTTAGCGATTGTTTTCTTCCCATTCGCTACTTTGACTAATATCTTGCTTATAAATTAATCAATATTCATTAACTATATCTGGTTATTTTGATTAAGAACTCTTTTTCGATTTCATTATGAGTATATGTCCAAATACATGGCTCACAAAAGAGGGTATTCGTGTAGGTGCACTTAAATATCAATCATGCGATTAATAACATTATTGATATCTCTACAATGCTTGTAAATGTTAATAAAAGTTTTCACCTCTTTGGGTTTTCAGGATTTCGGATTCCAGATTATAATGTGTTACGGAGAGACCCACAGCAATGTAAAGAAACTGGGCTACTTCTGTTTATAAGTGAATCAATTAGCTACAAACCACTAACCCATCTTGGACAGTTCGTGCAATCGGTATGGATTGAAATTAAGTTAAAAAGAGCACCCCCACTCCTTGTAGGTTTTTGTTATAGGAATCCTGCACAGCGAGAATACTGGTCAGATAACTTAACGCAGATGTTAGATGCCGTGTTGCTCGAATCGAAGGAAACAATTCTTTTGCGAGACTTTAATATTGGTTTATTAAAACCGAACAAACCTATTTGCTTAACCTCTATAAGCTTAAACAAATAGTAAACACTCCTTCCTGGTCACAGCACATGCCAGCACTGATTGATCATATTTATGTCAATGACCACCATAACAGTGCTGAATGTTGTGTTCCTGCCAATGGTTGCAGCGACCATTTTCCTCTCGGTTTAACATGGTCAAGAAAGGGGGTCGAAATTGCAAAAGCTGGCCACAAGACAATACAATACCGATCCAAATTTAACGAAGACAACGAAGAGTGGGACTGTATATACCAGTGCTGCAAGCCAAGGAGGACCCAGGGGATGTAAACCCTTCAGTCGGCGTACCATTAACAACAGCAGCCCGTCAGAGCTATGGCCTACTTTTAAACAGTTCCTCAGCTATGATTTGTTCAGCTTGGGGTTGAGAATTATTTTCAGTAGGACTTTGCTGGGATGGCTGATTAGGCGGTTGGTGCGGTAGTTTTGGCACTCCTGAAGGTTTCCCTTTTTGGGAAGAGATATAACAAGCGAATGTGTCCATGGTGTAGGCCACCTCCCACTCTATCAGATTTTGTTACAGATAATGGTGAGGGAGTCAATCGTCTCTTCTCCTCCTGCTTGAAGCAATTCTGCGGGTATATTGTCCACTCCCGCTGACTTCCCCTTCTTCAGCGATTGCACTGCTGCCTCAACGTCTTCTCAGAGAATAGTGGGAGGATTTCTTCTTCTTCTCTGTTCTGGAGACCTGCTAGAACTGATGGGTCTCCATTTGGTGTGTGATTGTAAAGGTCAGAGCAGTACGTTGTCCATCTATCCAAGACTTCTTGTTCTTCTTTAAGGCACAAGAAAGACTTGCTTTTGATCGTGGATATCTTGGGTTGTTTAACACTTGTCAGCCGCTTCACACTCCTTGCTGTTGTTCTTGTTTATACTATTCTCTATTTTCTGGCCCTGATCTTCTATCCAGTTCAGCTTGGCTGTGCGCATGCCTTTTTGAATGTCACTGTTGATTTTTTGTTAGGCATCAGCTCCCTGTGAGGTGTTCTTTCCCCCTTTAATTTCTCTTCGTTTGCCACAAAGGTTCAGCGTGATACACGGTTTCGTCTTTTGGCGGTGCTTGCCAAGGATCTCAGTGACGGCATCTGTCACTGCTGATTTGAAAGGGATGGTCATCTACTCCACCAGCTTCGAAAATCAGCAGTGGTGAAAATTTCCCTCCAATTGTTCTGCCACTTCTGGGTCTTGCAATTTGTCCAAGTCGAGCTTCAACCTGGTGCACTTTGTTTTGTTCACTCTCTTCAAGTGTAGCCGGAAAGACCGCACGAGATCGTGGTCACTTCCGATGTCTGCTCCTGGAAAAGTGCATGTTTTGCCAATGTTGTCGGCGAGTGTGCCAGGCCCATCGGTGAATTTATGTACATTTCTTTATATGTTAGTTTGACGGATTCATTCATTTATTTAACATAAATTTTATTCAGCAAACAAACCAGATATTAATACAAGGCAAAACATCAGGGCGCACAAAATCACAAGGCTTAAATAAGTGCTACCCAAATAATATTAATGTGTCAAAATATCACTGGCGGACGACAGGATACAACAACAAAACAAATACAAGAAATAGAAAACAGAATTTTTTTTTATAAAAGAAAAGAAAATGTTAGACAAAAAAGGATTTCCAAGTGAAGGGGAAGAGACAAAAAAGACAGAAAGAAAATAAAAATAGGGGGGGTGGTGTGGTGGGGGGAGAGGATTTGGGGGGTGTGGACGGGGAGGGGCGGGTGCGAGAGAGTTATACGGGGAGGGGCGGGTGCGTGTGAGAGAGAGTTATACTTGTGGGAAGAAACTAATGAGTGTGTTGAAGATCAAAGTTAGAAAGCGAAGTATGTGGAAAATCGTTGAAAATAAAACATGAAATATAATATAATATAATATAATATAATATATATAATATAATATAATATAATATAATATAATATAATATAATATTAATATAATATAATATAATATAATATAATATAATATAATATAATATAATATAATATAATATAATATAATATAATATGCGGTCAGAAGCGGTTACATGAAAGTAAAAATGTGTGAACAGTTGAAAACGTCTTGGCATTTTCTTGCAATGACAGTTCTGCATTTCCAAAGAGTAAGGTATTAACTTCCCTTAGGATAGGATCAAGAAGACCAATCGTTTGAATACGGGCATCGCCAAACAAAGGACAAAAAAGCAGGAAGTGTTCAGACGTTTCGGCCGGGTGTCCGCAACGGCAAACCGGGTCGTCAATCAAGTGGCGACGATACAAAATCTTTGGGTTTTTTTTTGTTTTTTTTGTTTTGGGTGCTGAGGTTCCTTCCTAGACCCGCCACTGTGTCAAGGATTAGTTCTTTTGTTTTTGTTTATTGTTAATATTTTTAATATCAATCTTTATGGTATTAAACAGACAGATATAATTATACAAATAACTTTATCGATTTATATCGAAAACTTACTTTTTATAAAGATATTATTTTCTTGTGTAATCTTTCTTTCTTTCTAGTGGGCCCACGATCACTGTGAATTCTAATAATGATATGTGACGCTGAATGCGTGAAACCTAGTAACTCTAAGCACAGGCTAAATGTGAAAAGCACAATCCCTGTCACACACTCCTCTATAAGCCTACTTCTTACATTCAAATGCGTGTCCCTGTGTGTTACACAGTTGTTATTTTTAACAATAGTTGTTTCAGCCCCGATGCTTGAATCTTCATAAGTGTAACTCAGATTCGTTTATCCACGCAACCTGTTTACTCAGCAACAAGGCAGAAGTCGTCATATGAAGTTTTCCAACTTTATTCAGCAAACATCAACGCTTTTTTTCACTCCCTAAGCAGTTATGTATGTATGTAGATTATCGTCCCCGGACACAGTAGTGTTGTGTCTATGGTTATTTGTATCTATTTATATTGAAAGATGTATTGCCACATAAGGGGCTTCCGGTTTGGAATAAATGTGGAGGTTGCAACTGTCAATTCTGGCCTGGGCTCTATTTGAATGTCTGGATGAGTGCTAGACACAAATATATTAAATAGAAATAACAAAATGGCGACGAGGATCGGATGTCTATGGTTATTTGTATCTATTTATATTGAAAGATGTATTGTCATATAAGATGCTTCCGGTTTGGGAATAAATGTGGAGGTTGCAACTGTCAATTCTGGCCTGGGCTCTATTTGAATATCTGGATGAGTGCTAGACACAAATATATCAAATGGATATCAAGTAGCGTATGGGGGAGGAAGGGGGGGCCTAAGCAGACACAGTGCACCCTTATATAGTCTCTCTGTAATCGAGAGAACGTTCGAACATTCCAGCATGACGCAATAACAACCAATCAAAAATAAAACTCGTCAGGAACTATGCACTGTCTTACGTCATATAACTTTTTTTAGGTTAGAAGAATCTCTTAGCTACCACTAGATTTATCTACATGCTTCGATCGATAGTAAACAAGTAATTCTAGAAAATTCTCCAATAATATCGACCAACGAAAATTATCAACATTATACAAAGCTTCTTCTAACAACAAGGCAAAATCAAATCAAAGGTAAATACACTCTGTTATTGCATGCTTTGCAAAACAAAACGATCGGATCTATCGTGCGCGTCTCAAACGTAACACTGTGGCACACATAAATAAAATGGTGTGATATACGATCTGTCACCTTGCAGCTTAAGGCAGTGTTTGCTAATAAAATCCACAGGCGCGGCATTAACCAAGAAGAATGGATTTATTATAGAATAGTACAACTGCGCTTTCCTTTCGCTATCGGGATCCACAAAATTCTTGGTTAATGCGCCTGTGGATTTTATTAGCAAACATATGATACCTACGACTGCGCTACCCGTCCGCTATCGAAAATCCACAACATTCTTGCCGAGGGTCATTTCTTCCTGGTTAAAGCGCATGTGATAAAATCTATGATGGGAGTCTTAGGTTTAAAATTCAAATCCAAGAACAATTCCTCAACACGGTGCACAGCTTCAAATATTTAGGAGCAATTGTGTCAGAGAGTGGGTCCCGACAGGAAGACCTCTCCAGGATAGCGGTTCTATCTATAACCTGTATAGAAGCAAAAGGGTTTGTCACAGGCTGTTCTTGAGAAATATGTGCATCATGAATAAATATGTGTTTTAATTGATTGTTCATGGTTCTGCATTATGATAATTGTTGCTCGTGTTCCTCGTCGATAAAATCTCATCTGTATCTCTCTGCCGACCAATCAGCAGAGGGAGCAATAATTATTAAATTAAACGAGGCTTACCTAAGGTGACGTTTAATTAGAATTATTGTGAATATGTTGATTGGAAGGCAAGGGTATCATATGCCCGCTTTTCTACTTCGTACTCAGAATGATTCTGATTCCCATCCAAAGTAAGCCTTGTTCAAGGTAGAGGAACATTCACAGCTAAATCCTGGTGCTGAATGCGCGCGAATTTTCATATGATACCCTTGCCTCCCAATCAACATGCTCACAATAATTCTAATTAAACTTCACCATATATAAGCCTCGTTTAATTTCACCAATTGGTGGAGTGCCTTCAGTGTTACCACTAGGGTTGTTTCGGCAGATCTTTTATGCGGATCAGTGGTCCTGATTCGGCTCTTTGCAGTCCGCCGGATCTTGTAAGCAATGAATAACTAACTAACTATGTTCTATCAATCTACTATACTATCTTCGTCTTCGCTAGACCAGCCGCCTACCTTTTTTTCTTGAAAACTCTTCCGGGACAGAACTCTTCATTTGTGTGTGAGGTCTGTTGTATCAGTTTGGGACTATTGGACGCTTTCTTCCAAATGGTCACTAGGGCTTCCTATGATATTATTATGTAGCAATGTAGGCATTTAATATTTATGTGTTTTGTTGATATTTTATAATGATGTTTGTATTCTATTTTGTTTTTGTAAACGGGAGTTCCATAAATTAGAGTATAACCCCAGCGTCCCCTGCGTGGGACGCCTTTATTTGTACAGTGACAGGCTTAGTGTTACCACTGGGGTTGTTTCAGCAGATCTTTTATGTGGATCAGGGGTGAGTCTTCTTTCAGCCAAGTTGTGGTTTTGATTTTGTGGTCCTGATTCGGATCTTTGCAGTTCGCTGGACCTGTAAGCAATGAATTTCTAACTAGTCGCACTCAAGTTGCGCTTCTTTTATCTGACAAGGTTGAAGCCCATTTGGAAAGACGGGACCACCAGTCTACACTCCAAGGTAAGATTACTGCGCTCCCTTGTCATCTCCGTCTTCCTATACGCTTGCGAAACATGGACCCTCACAGCAGACATACAACAAAGAATAAAAGCATGGAGATAAGTTGCTATAGAAGACTTCTGGGCATTACTTATACCATATAACCTACATCACCAACGACGAAGTCCGAAACACCTTCACACAAGCCATTGGACAATATGATAACATGCTCACAGTGGTGAAGAAACGGAAACTCCGATGGTATAGCCACGTCACCAGAGCATCAGGCCTTGCAAAGACCATCCTGCAAGGCACGGTGCAAGGAGGCAGAAGAAAAGGGAGACAAAATAGAGGTGGGAAGGATGGACTGGCTTGAAACTGAGTGGAGCTGCTGTGAGGGCTGCTGAGGATAGGGAAAGATGGAGTACGCTGGTTAAACGACCATCTGTGGTACCCAAACGAATGTTGAATTACAGGATAGGATATGTTTAAACTGCTATTCACGCTGTTTATAAACACATAGGTCTATAGCAGTACCTATGTCCACACAATTTAATTGGATTGTGCTTTTTGCAGACCGTTACCTCGGAAACGAATCCTAACTACCTCCAAAATGAAAAAGTCGAGGAACGAAAGATCTCCTCTAAAAATCCATGTGATAACTTTTAGAAAAGGTTAGTGTTTCCGAACACTGGAGTGGATGATGATGTTAAAAAAAAAGGAACTAATAACCTAGTATAGTTATTGAAGATTTGCAGTCAAAGTTGACAATATCCCACTGCCTTAAACCTTGAAGGCAAGGTGAAAGTCTTTCTGGAAAACTTTCCTCCCCTCTGTTATATAGGAGCACCACTTGGTTAAGAGCAAAAGTATGTGGCAGTTGTTTCGACCTCTAAGGATCAACATCACGCACGCTTTGTGCTGATCTGTTTTATAGCTTATCATTTGTGTTGCCAATTAACATAACGGCCTACACATTTAATGACAATGTTTCTGTTTGAGGCAGATAGAGGTGAATTAATTGATTATGTGTGTGTGTGTGTGTGTGTGTGTTACTATAGGCGCATGCAAATCATGCCAGTGTTGTGCATGTGTGACGTTCTGTTACAAGCTCACCAGAAACGTCATGACAAAAATACATACATGGATGCTTTAAGAGACCTTCCTAAAAGTGTCGGCCTTCGTGCGGATTTTTAATGCAGGAAGTGATGAATGATTGATGCTAACCAGCGTATCTCTTGCTTGTGCAAACATTTATTTATTGAATGAATCACTTTTATATAGCGCTTTTCCCGCTCAAGGCGCTGACCGATACAGGATCTAGCGCAAGCCGCCCTAAGCGCCCACTTGCAATCTTTGGGCGCATAGTCTGACGTCTAGACGACTGAGCACAATCTTGGGCGACCGGGAATGGGGAGAATTGACCTAGTGCGTGCTGGGAGCATTTGAAGAGAGAGAGAGACAGAGACAGAAAGACAGATAAATAATGGAGTCCCGTGTTATATCCTATCAAAATTTACGGGCGGTTGAAGACTGTTATCTGGAAGGCTTTACGCCATTGTACTTTTATAAAGACTTGATATATTTATCTGCAAAGTTAGTTTTTACTTCATAAGACCTTTTAGGCCGAAGTGTTATTGGTGATTTTCCCCTCTTGCAGAATCGGATAAATGATAACTTGAAAGCAGTCAAGATGGAGAAGGAAAGGAATCAATGGACTGATCCTGGCTTCTCAGTGCAGGGAAAAGAAGAAGACGAAGCGAACACGTTCAAGATCCTTGTCGCCACAGACGTCCACCTAGGTTTCAGACACCTCGATCCTGTCAGGGGCGCAGATTCGTTGAACACATTCGAAGAGGTAGGCTACATGTACCTAGATCAAGTCATCCATTTCCTATGTTAGCATACTTTCTTGTATACATTTGAGGGCTATACCTGTTTCTCACCCTTTTCACTTCAGTGCTACTAGTCCTATAGAAAATGGAATTGGTCAATGTATAGTGTGATCTTTATTAACAGTAACAGTATCAATATTGACTTTAAATGTGGTTACTTAATCTCAGGCAATTCTTTGAACTTTTAGAATCTAAACTACCAAGACTAACAAGTATTTATTTATTTATTTATTTATTTAGACCTACTTACATGTACTTACTTATTTGCTGATTTTTTTTAACTTCATTATTTATAAGCAAAATGGGTGTTCGTTTTTATCACAAATAAACTTCATTATTTGTCACTTCTACTCCACAGGTTCTTCAGCTGGCATGTAAGCATGATGCAGATTTTCTACTTCTTGGAGGCGACCTGTTCCACGACAATAAACCGCCAAGAACCGTGGTTCTGGACTGTATGAATCTGTTGAACATGTACTGCATTCGAAAGGAACATCAGAAAGATGCCCCAGGGAATTTAAATACAACAACTGGACACAGCCATAGATTTCGAATCCTCCCTGATGAAGAAAATGAGAGCGAAGGAAGTGATGTGGATGTTGTCGTGGAAGACGAAGAGAAAGAGAAAGAAGAACAAGAAGATGATGACGATGAAGACTGGAGTAAACCAATCCTTGTAGGCTGTAAGGTAAAGAAGATTGTCGAGAAAAGCATATGGGGTAATTCATGTAAAACCAACGATGAAAGTGACGATGATGATGACATGGTCAAGCGCAATGACCAGACTATTCGCAGAAAGCACTCGGTACGCGGAATCAGTAAACATCGATCAAATGCAACAGCGACAAAAGGATATGGGGGAGGAACTGGTGTCAACACAAGCTCGGCGAATCGAAAAGCATCGTGTGGACCTAGCAAAAGACCAAGCTTCGCAGTAGCAAAGGCGATCACACAAACACGGTACAACATGAATAACATCTCTCTTCCAGTGTTCAGCATCCACGGTAACCACGACGAACCGACAGGCCCAAGGCAGCTGGGAGTCATCGATCTCTTGGCGGCTTCGGGCCTGGTCCACTACTTCGGTAAGATCCCACCGGGCCATCAAGCGCGAGTAAAGCCTGTTATGCTGCAGAAGGGAACCAGCTTCCTCGCCCTCTACGGCATTGGCTATATCAGGTCCAACAAACTCAGTAAGATGTTCCAGGAAGGAAAAGTTACATTGGTGCCACCGAAGACGTCTACTGTTTTTCAGGTCCAGCCGACAGAGAGAGCTAGACGAAAAGGAGACCATCACCATCAACCACAGCAGCAGCAGCAGCTTACCCTTGAGCAGCATGATCCTGTCCAGTGTCAGCAGAAAGATACTCCAGACTGGTTCAAACTGCTTGTCCTTCATCAAAACCGCGTACAACGACCACACGACGATACACACATTGAAGAACGTCACCTCGAGAACCTCGTCGACTTGGTCATATGGGGCCATGAGCACGATAGCAGAATCAGGCCTACAAAAATACGAACAGACCGGCTTGCAGCGGAAACGAACAATGCACCAGCGGACGACGACGAGGAAGTGGACACAGAACTGAGGGACATACCAGGCCACAGCGGATGCTCCGGTCCTACGGCACCGCGACGGAACGGTGAACCAAACACACCGAGGAAAAGACAGACCAGGATATCTCAGCCAGGAAGCACGATAGCCACGCAGTTCACGAAAAGCGAGGGACAGAGAAAGTATGCCGCCCTTCTGAAGATTCGCGGGAGGGAGTTAAATATCACTCCGCTGCCTCTGGAAACGGTGAGGCAAATGTATGTTCACGAGAGTGACGATGATCCAGAGTTTCCATGCACTATTAGAGGCAACAATAACGACAGCGATCAGGAACAGCAAGGACGGCGCCTACTATACGCAGATGAAATGGATGATCTGAATCAGCTGATGGACTACTGTAATAAAGTGATGGAAAGACTACTGCAAAAGGCAGGTAAGACAGTTCACCTAAAGAGTGCACTAAATATAGGCTATATCTATATTTGATCATGATTTAGGTAGCTATATCAACAGCGTCCCAAGTCTCTCTCTCTCTCTCTCTCTCTCTCTCTCTCTCTCCCGGCCTGTGCTTATGTGTGAGTTGTGTGCGTCTGAGTACGAGACACGATTATAGCAAGAGCTCTGTAATATTCTCAATCATCAAATCGCAAACGTACTGAACGACGATGACGATTACAATGAAAATGCGATGCTAATGATGATGATGATGCAGATGAAAAAAAACCAAACTACTACACCGATGATGAAGATGATAATGATGACAATGATGATGATGACGATTGCAACAACGATGATTGATTTCCAGAATCGGAAAGGGGTCCGAAACAACCGAAGGAGCCACTTATTCGTATTAAAGTTCCAGATCTTGGTCTGTTCAACAGCTTCAGAATTGTAAAGTGAGTTCATGAATTAATGGATGAATGATTATAGATTGTCTGTGGAATAGTATATATGTTACCGGCAATGTGTGAAATCCCGGTATTCACACTTTTCTGCTATCCTATGCACCAACGGGAATCCCCTCTATGAAAAATACTTCCGTTTTTTTTTTCTCCGCGTGTTTTAGTGAGTTATTTCCAAATATTGAAGTACAACTTATGTTAATCTGATGAATACAATTTGATACAACAACAAATATTGAAGAATAATAACATGTGTCACTGGCCACCTGTATCGTACCCTCACATATTTTTTTTTTGCTGCAGTTTATTATCCCTTTCTATCGCCAGTGGCGCGCCTAAACCCTACCTACCTAACATTATTTGTGAATTTGTGAAAAATATTCGGAAAAACATAACGCCCAGATGCTGGCTCGAACCCACACCTGTCAGGCGCCATTGGTTTCTGGCTTGTGGACAAGGCAAGTTAGTCCCGCCTTAGCCTACTTGACCACAACGCTAGCCTAACATAGTCAGTTACTTCGTGTTTTGTGAAGGTTGCGACGGCGAAGCTATGGAAAACTACAAGAGTTTTCAGGTCCTGTTTCACTTTCTGTCGATGATCGACGCACCTCCGAAGTCGCCACAAATACAGGCCTCTACGATTGTTTTTTGCATTCTTTCACTGAGCATGTACTTCCTCCACCGTTTTTATACTTATCCCACTCGTTTTCTGGCTCTAACAATCGTCGTTTTCGGCAATTTGCCATATTTAAAAGTCACGCATCAAGCTTTGATAAAAGCAAAACAAGCCAAACCGGAACTTGGTTTCATATAACCTCGTTTTAATTTATAATGGCGATACCCACGAGTTTTTATGAGAGGTGCCGGAAAGTTGTGAATTGTATAGAATGCCTAGGAATAATATCTAGTAGGAATAGATACTTTTCGTAGGCATTCTATAGAATGCCGGATTTCACACATTGCCGGTAACATTAAACACATTTTTCTTTTTTGATAGTTTACAGGTCCAATTTAATTGCGCTTAATGTTGCAACCGTGTCTGCAAGATCGTTTAATTGAAATTTTAAAAGGTGTGTGGAGTGTGGATGTGTGTGTGTGTGGCTGTTATCAACATCGCAATTTATGTTGTCATATGGCTGCCACATAGGGGTGTCGGATAGTGCAGTGGTTGGAGCACTCGCTACTGTGTCGAAAGTGAAGCACCGTCCGGTGCGGTTAGCACTTGGATGGGTGACCGCTAAGGCGTGAAGCGACAAATAACAACGCCCCCAGTTGACTCAACTGTGATTGAGTACCTACTCTCTTGAGGGTGGGGAAGGTAAAGCAGCGAGGGAGAGAGTTGGGCATCACCCTCATTACGCTGGCCCAAGATAAGTGTGATCTCCAACATCACGCTCCCCTACGGCCACAAGGCTATGGGACTACCTTTACCCTTTACCTTTATGGCTGAATAAATTGTGTAGTACTATTTTGTATGAATTGACTGTAAGTCTTACTCGTAATTTTGCATGAGCATAACATAAGTCTTCGCTTGAACGTTGTGCCCAACATAACTTGGAAAAAGACTTGATGTTAATATTCTGTTGTTGTTTTTTTCCATCTATAACTGGCTGAATTTGGGTTTTAACAGTTGTCATTCTCTCTCTGTCTGTCTGTCTCTCGTTGAGTCTATCTCTCTTTATCGTTGTATATTTTATGCTATAGTAAGGGCACGACGAGACAACAAGTTCTTTTAATTAATATTGCTATCACGTTCACAAGGTTTGGCGCGCCTTTTGTGGACCGAGTTGCTAATCCAGACAGTATAGTGGCATTCGGCAAGAAGGCAGCAACCTCATCTACAGATTCTGGAACCTGGATCTATCAGGACAGAACCGACGTGACGAAAGAAACCATGGAAGAGCTTCTGTTACGAGAACTGAAGAAAGAGGTACGCAGTTATTCTGTAGCGTTTAGGGCAATTATATTCTGAAGATGACACTGATGAGATAGAAAAAATTGAAGTTTTTAAAGGCTCGTTTGTGGATTTGTTATTTTGCTATTTTCTAAAAACTAGAGAGAGAGAGAGAGAGAGAGAGAGAGAGAGAGAGAGACAGACAGACAGACAGAGACAGAGAGAGACAGAGAGAGACAGAGAGAGAGAGGTTTAAAGGCCCGAGGCGCCGTTCGGCATCAATGACAGGAGAGAGAGATGACATGTCGAGAGGTTTAAAGGCCCGAGGCGCCGTTCGGCACCAATGACAGGTTATGGGAACTATGCCTACATCAGGATAGAAGTACAAATGTTCTTTGTTTTTATTCTCCTGCACCTCCCTCCTTCGTGCTTAAATGGCACATGCGGTGGTGACAGTCGTTGTGAAGAACGCTCACAAAGCAGCGGTCCTGAGCAGCTCTCGAATGCTCTCTGAACGTCTACGGTAAAAGAGTATTGGTTGGTTGTTGTTGTGTTTACATTTGGAGTGAATGACGAGAATTTGGACATTTGGTGGTCTATGGCGTTAGACGGAGCGCATTAAGCAGCACGTTGACGCCTTTTGGTGGCCCGCGCCTGGTGAGCAGCTCTGTGAGCTATTAGGACGCTATATCAGGGCAATTCAGTTTAGTTAGGCACTACCCATAATGATTAAATTGTGTGTCGCGTTTTCAAAGCAAACGCAATACAGCTTTCTTCTTCTTCTTCTTCTTCTTCTTCTTCTTCTTCTTCTTCTTCTTCTTCTTCTTCTTCTTCTTCTTCTTCTTCTTCCTCCTCCTCCTCCTCCTCCCCCTCCTCCTCCTCTTCTTTTTGAGAGTTAAACTCTTTTTCTGCATGTTCAATGAAATATTCTCAGCTTTGGTACTAATGGGGTAACTTCTTGATTTTGCAAGTCTCATAAAAGATCTTAAGCTGTGATAAGAGTGCACTATACCATGCATATTATAAACTGTTCTTGATTGCATTGCGCTTTTGCCAAATGTATTGATCCACACCGATAAACAATCGACCAGTCTGTTGATCAATCAGCAGATCAATCAATCAATCAATAACAACAATCTACTGTCTGTTTCTTATTCTTACAGCCCAATCTACACATTGTTCCCGAAAGCGAGGATTTCATCGCGGCAGTCAAAGATTTCGTCAACTTGCCCAGCTCGAAAGAGGATGTCGTTTTAGAAGTCTTTCGAACACGACTGAAAAACGTTCAAGTAGGTACTAGGTCCTATGTAGTAGATCCCAGGCTACACAGTAGTAGTGATAGTGGTTTGGGCACATGCTAGCAACGTTTCCTATTAAGCAGCCTCTGGAGGAGTTAGTTCTTGGATGGGTTACCGTGCTTGGAAGGCAACCACCAAACGATCTCCTCCTCCCCCTCCTCCCTCCCCCCCATACACTCACATACATACATACATACATACATACATACATACATACACACACACACACACACACACACACACACACACACACGCACAATTGAAACAAGCGCACGACACACCCCAGTACACCCAGCTGTGAATGGGTTCCTGGATCTATTTAGAACTGGAAAAGGTCAAAGAGCGAGGGAGAGGAGATAGGCTGCGCTCTCATCACGCTAGCCTTGAGAAAAGAGAGGTCCCAAGCGCTTCACTCCCTGATGCCCGAAAGGTTCGTGTCGACACCTTTGCCTTTTTAAGCATGCGGGTAAATTGAGTTGGTGGTGTTGTTTCAAGCCTAACAGTTTCGTTCCAAAGTATGGAATTCCGTTTGTAAAATATTTATTTGCGGTTTGTTTCCGTTTTCTTTTTTAAACCACTTTCAGCTAAATAATCTTTATTTGGAAGCATATTTTCTAAATAATCATTTGTTTACAACAAACAATGTAAGATTTTTGTAAATAATGTATTTTCTCCGTAAATAACGTATTATTTACCAAAAGAATACATTGTCTACGTAAATAAATCATGATATACGTAAATAAGGCATTGTTGCTAAATAGAGAAATTATTTACCTATAATGCATTATTTAGCAGACTGTGAAATAATGTGTGTTTTCTTAGAAGAGCTTGCTAAAGAATGCATTTTTTAGGTTAACAATTCATTCAGGGACTGCAATTTTCATTAGGCTATATAGAGATTCCAGGATTCTCTTTAAAACACTTAGTTGTTATAAATTGACTGCTATCAGTAGGCTATTGCAAGACCTTTCCAAAGATTGTGTATCCAAAATTTGTGCTAATTATTTATTTTTCATAAATCAATCCACAATTTCGAAAGATAAAATGTCTGTAACTTACGCTTAGTGTGACGTCCCGAACACAAACGAAAGGTCAAGGTCAGTTTTTGTGCGAAAGTGTTCAGCAGTTTCTCCGTCAGAAGAAATAAAGTATGCTTTTTTGTATTTATTTACCCCAAAACGCAGAGATAGGTGTAGAAGAAATGGCAGTAGCAGGAGTATTGAATTGTTGAAAAATTGAAATCAACGCCTATGCTATTTTTTCTTCACAAGATCGCCGTTAACTTGCGAGTTCTCCATGATCCATGTTTACTCTGAAGGCAATTCCGCCAATGCAGGAATAGTGATGGATATATATTTTCTGGAGCCGTTACCGTTGCAGTTTTGTATATTAATACTGTTGCGAACATAATATAATATACATATTAGAGTGAAATAAAGCAGTTGCCTGATTTTAAATCGCAAAACAGCGTAAAATCACAATTTTCCAATTTTTTTTATCACTGTATGCAACCTCACAGTAATACGAATTGTATCTCCGAATCCCTTAAATAAATAACGAAAATTCCAGTCCCTAAACAATGAATAGTTTACGTAAATAATACATTATTTAGCAACATCTTCTAAATAATACACTATGTAGCAAATTCTGGTAAATAATGTAGGCCTATTATATAGGTAAATCAATTTTTATTTAGGAACATTTTTAAATAATATATTATTTCACACAATCTGCAAAATAATGCATTAAATAGGTAAATAATTCCTTATTTAGCAACACTGCCTTATTAACCTATATCATGATTTATTCACCTAAAGTTATTTACCGACAAAATTAATTACTTAGAAAAATCTTACACTGTTTGTAAACAAATGATTAGTTAGAAAATATGTTTCTAAATAAAGATTATTTAGTTGAAAATGGTGAAAATAAATATTTTACAAAGGGAATTCCATAAGTTTCCCTCCAAAGCCTTTCAAAACATTTGGGAAAAAAATCATAGGTTTGGTGGAAAGGTCCTAAACAAATTATCCAAGGCAATATTTTTTTAATTATTTGAGTGGTTTACTACATTTGTTTTCACTTCCGATCTTTCAATCCAAATTCAGTTAATTAGTATTTAAGTCTGTCATTTACGTGTTTTATATTGCACTCTCGTTATCATGCATTATTGCAGTAACTTATATAGTGCATTTCGTGATAAGATCAATAATTAAAATGTGTCTCAATATCTGAGTAAGCCGTAATCTGTGTGCCATAAAAAATCTTTTATCCCTTAATTAAACCTCAAGTGGAATTATATTTGCGGCCATTAAAACTAACAAAATTGTAGTCGTTTGCAAGCCTGTGCTATTTTTCGTAAACCTTTAAAGTTTAAATTAGGATAACAGCATCCACTAAGAATTTTATCTATAAAGTCATACAATGCAAAATATTTTACCCATACTATGTTTGCAGAACGGACTGATGACGGAACTGACACCAGATGAACAAGAACAAAACACGGTGGAAGATTGTATCCAACTCTACAGAGAACGACAGACAGGACGTAGAAGCACCGAGAGAAATACTGCACTCAACACTTCCGGAAATGATGGCCTAAGACAGACTCAGTCTTCATCCACAGAGGGTGCGGCGACTGTCAGCCTGGGGCACTCTTCATCAGAATCCACTGCGCGACAACGCGAACGAGAAGTACTAGGACGAGGGGAAGCAGGAGGCTTAGGAGGAGGAATAGAGCGACAGAAAGAAAGCGGAAGAACAAAAGAAAATGGAATGAGGGTCAGTTTGAGTAGTGCGCGATCAGCAGCAAATGATAATCAAGAAGGAGACAAGAGCACCGCATCCCACAATAATAGACAGAACCATCGACTGGTCTCGCTGCTCATACAAAAACCCACAATTAACAGGCAAAGCGCTTCGTTCGGTGGGACAACTGTTCGTTCATCTGGGGAAAATTCGGAAGCGAAAGAGAGCTCGTGTAGTGCCTCTATACAGAGTGAATCAAATCTTAAAGTACAGCAAGTTGCGCTACCAAGAGCCACCACAACCGTTAATGGAGTAAGGAGAGCTCTCGAAACAAGCGCGAACAGAGCCCATGCTCAACTGAGCACATGCTCAGAACTCAGTGCAACCGACAGAGAGAAGACTGTTTCTAATGCAGGAACGTCTCGAGTTTTCTCTGAAAGTCGACGTGTGACGCCAAAGTCTGCTTCTCATCCAAGAATGCGAAATTTGTTGGGGAAAAAAATGAATGCTCTGCCAGGGAAAAATGCACTAAAAGGTTCTACTGTAGTGAGCAAGAAAACATCGTCAAATTTAGGTTTTACCCCACACTTACGTCGCAACGATACGAAACTCATTAGACCACCCTGCGAAGACGACATTGTTGTTATCAGCGATGAGGATGAAAAAGAAAACAGCGATGAGGATGAAGGAGAAAACAACAATAAAGATGAAGCTATGGAAACACATAGCTTGGACATTACGAAGAATGATTCAGCAAACAATAACACTAATGAAAACAATACGCCATCAGCCTCGAGCCGACGACAGCACGACATCAAAGCGTCAGCGACATCAGAAGAAACAGCGTCAGCATTACAAAATGCGGCTTACTCATCAGTACCAGTTTCCAAACCGCCAGGAGCAGCAGTATCAGCTTCGTTAGTTAGGTCAGTTGCCAATCCACCAACATCCGCAACGACACTTTCATCTGCCGATGTTCTGGGAAACTCTCGAAAACGTTCGACGTCTTCCACTGGAGAAGAACCGTGTGCTAAACGCATGCAGACAAACTTGAACACCACTGCAAAACGAAGTTCGGGAAAAGAAAGGGCGAATCCCGGGGATCCGATGGATAGAGAAGGTGAAAATACAAGCAAAAATGTTGCATCTCTGGTTCAACCAGTTGTCGGATCAACAGCTACAGCAGTTACAAACGCTTTAAGCCACATGTCAAGACTTGCCAAAAACCATACTAAAAAACAATGTCAACGGCAGCAGCCATATGAAGAAGAAGAAGAAGAAGAAGAAGAAGAAGAAGAAGAAGAAGAAGAAGAAGAAGAAGAAGAACAAGGAGGAGAGCAACAACAACATTTACAACAACTACACCACCACCAACAGGAACAAGACTATCAGGTCCACCATGAACCTGGTCACGTTGAGCAGAAAAATGAAGAACGTGTTCATGAAAAGTCACCATTCTCTGATAAAGAATCGAGAGTAAATCCTGACAGTGACAGGTTTTTGACCCCGCCGCCCATGCTTGTCTCTCGTAGTACACCTCGCTCCAAGTCCCCGGCCTCTCTGCTGAAGGAAGGAGAGTCGTTGAGAAAGCAGCTGGATTATGAACAGTCCCAGGGCTATTCTCTAATTCCAAGTGATCCTCATCTCAAATGCTCACCATCAGCAAATCAACAGCCAAGTGACTCCGAGCTGAATGAGAATTTAACGACTATGAGCAAACAGTCAGAGCTGAAAACAACACGAAGGCGGTTGTGGTTTGAAAATGCGAACGGTTCGAGTGCAGAAAAGTGTCCCAATGCAGTGGCTAGTCCTAAAACATCACAAACATGTTCGATAGTAAACGTCGCGAACAACCTTTCAGACCAAAGAATGAAAGAGATGCTTCAAGACTTGCCGTCAGAACCGAGAAGTGGTCGTGGAGAGAAATCTGACTTGAAAGACGAATCCAGAATAGATGAAAGTATGGGCTCTCCTGTTCAGCCCCAGCATACAGCGACAAATGCTGGCTCCAGTTCATTGTCGGATGGCGCTGCAGCAACAGCAGTTCAGTTCAATGTTACAGCAGAAGGAAATGTAAATGAATTTCATCCTAGTATGGATGAGAATGGCGCTCGTGATGTTTATGGGAACACATCTTTGAGAATGGAAAGCGACTCCCATGCCAATTACAATGATAGTGATATGGATGATGAAATGAGTCTTTATTTAAGCGATGATACTGATGATAATGACGACAGTGATGTTAGAGTGGGAAAGACCGAGGCGCTACTTTGTGACAACGATGCTTCTACGACGGCTGAGTTTGCCGGTGTTGACGATATTGAATTCGAAGCTGGTGACATCAGTTTTGACGACGATGCTGAATTCGAAGCTGGTGACATCAGTCATGTCTCTTTATCTGGACTAGGGGATATTCAAATTGTTAAGGATGGACAGGATGCTGCAGCAATTGCAGCAAATGACGCCGCTGCAGTTGCTGTAGCAGATAATGGTGCTGAATGTCCTGCCGCTGGTGAAGACGCTAGTAGAGCTTCTGCTGGCGAAGAAAATCCTGAACCCCGTGGCGACCAAAATGTTGCATGTCTTGTTGCTAAAGTCCTTGCTGATTTGTCTCAAGACGACAAAGCCGATCAAGTAGCACAAATGGTCAACACTAGTGCTAGAGATGCAGCTGCTGCTGCCGATGGTATCATAATGTGTGACTCTTGGGATAACGAGGATGATGACATGTACATTATAGACGATACTGCTATCAACGACGACGGAAATGTTGCCGATGCAGAAGATAATGCTACTAACTCTAGTACTGTTGTTCAACAGTCGGCCGCAGTAACAAACGACCTTGCTGCAGCCTCTGTGCAAACGAATAAACCTCATTCGAGTCATTGCGTTGAAAACACGGTCAGTGATGTTAATGTCGATACTGACTGTGAAATCATATTTGCTGATGTATCGGATGATGACGATGAAAAAGTGTACATTATTGATGAACATCACATTCTTGCTTGAACTCGCAGGGCCTGCTGGCATCTCATTAAGGTTATTTCATAAAGAAAGATGCTATTGAAAATCAATCCATTGTTCACGTTCTCAGCTATACAGTGCTTTTTTGGTTGTAGGAGCACATTTTATATTTGTTTGTCTTACGCGCGTTGACAAAGAAACAGCACATATAACCTTTTTTAATCGGACATTAGGGATGTTGCGTTGTGCCGTATCGTACCAAAATTACAGGATGTTGTACACCATCCGTTTTGTACAATGACAGTAATAATAATGGTGCAGTTCTAGTACATCTGTGGTACATTCTTGTCAATTTGTGTAACTTTATTGGTGCAGCATTGATGTACAAATATTTTAACAGGTTGGAACCATGCCAGAATGTACCACAAATATTTTAAAAGCAAACGTGCATTTAATGAAATAATATACTAAAAGTGCTTTTATAAATACTTAAAATGAAATAATTTCTATTTACTGACAATATACCCCAGAAGTTCTACAGATATATTTCTGTACAGAATCTTGTGGCATCCAGTAAGGTTGAGGTGTTTCGTCCGTTTGGTAGCTCTTTAATGTGAATTCAAATTTAAATTCAACAAATCTTTATTATCATTAAAGGAAATTGAGCAGCCGTTTGTGTCGCATTTGAATAATTACTAGCATGCAAAATAAATCGACAATTCTTAACAGTTAACGTTTTTATCAAAATGCTTTATTTTCATAGATTAATTAATATTTTCTTACTTACACACACACACACACACACACACACCTTATAATCTCTATCGCACACGACATTACAAAAGTATAAAAACAAAATAGTTATTAATAAATTCACTAAATACATTTTCATAAATGCTATAACTATTGCACAACAAAGTACTAAAGTTACTAAAAGATCACTTTCAAAGCAAGGGGAAACAATTCAGTGTCAACCAGCACAACGGCGCGGAGGCAAACATCATATAACAAGCAAACACAGGTTAACACTTGCAACACACACATACACAACACAACAAGCACACTTCTCTCTCTCTCTCTCTCTCTCTCTCTCTCTCTCTCTCTCTCTCTCTCTCTCTCTCTCTCTCTCTCTCTCTCTCTCTCTCTGCATGCTTGTGTACATGTTCGTGTGATTTTGTACCAGTATTTAACAAACAAACAAACGAAAAATTCAAAATTGAAGTGTTGTTCAAATTTTCATAATGTTATATTGTTTGACTTATGCATTGCGACGCTGTATAGGCATAACTCCATAAATTAAAATACGAATGGATTTTGGATCTTTCACAACAACGGAAAGATTGATTGTTGATAATCAGTTAGTTTATGTTCCTTGGGCGACCTTACGACCAACGGCGATTCAGACTATCGAATAGTCGCAGGAGACGCTCTACCATTTCCAGAAGTAAAACAATCGTCAGTCTGATCGTTCCTATCATATCCTATCCTATCCCGTAACTCAAAAGTCGTTGGAGCACCACAGATGATCGTTTAACTAGCGTACTCCACCTTTCTCTGTCCTCAGCAACCCTCATGGCTTCGCTCAGTGTCAAGCCAGTCCATTCTCGAATGTTGTCCTCCCACCTCTTTATCTCCCTCTTTTCTGCCTCCTTGCACCGTGCCTTGCAGGATGGTCTTTGCAAGGCCTGATGCTCTGGTGATGTGATCATACCATCGGAGTTTCAGTTTCTTCACCACTGTGAGCATGTCATCGTGTTGACCAATGGTTTGTGTGATGGGCTGTCGGATTTGGTCATTGGTGATGTGCTGGGTATAGGAAATGCCGAGAAGTCTTCTGTAGCACATCATCTCCATGCTTTGTATTCGTTGTAGGTCTGCTGTGAGGGTCCATGTTTGAAAAGCGTATAAGATGATGGAGATGACTAGGGAGCGCAGCTGCATTACTTTGGAGTGTAGACTGATGGTCATGTCTTCCTAACGGGCTTCAACCTTGTCAGGACAGCAGTTGTTTGTGCGATCCTGGAGAAGACTTCCTGACGGGACCCATTGTCTGATACAATGGCTTTTAAATATTTGAAGCTATGCACTGTGTTGAGGATTTAGACTTGGGCTTTGATGTCCGTGTTGATGCCATTGGTGTTGCTGGTCCTCATTTTGGTATTCTGTGCGTGCGCACCTATTTTCATCCCAAAGGCTCTCGAGGTGGTGTCAAGCCTCTGTACCAGCTGTTCAAGTTCTTGTTCCTCTCCAGCCAATCCATCAATGTCTTCCGCAAAACGGAGGCTGGAGATTGCTCTACCTCCTATGCTGACTGTACCTTCGTAATCTGCAAGGGCATCTGACATAATACGCTCTAGGAAGATGTTGAAGAGTGCTGAAGAGAGTAGACATCCTTGGCGCACGTCGAATGTTGTTCTGAACCACTTCCGGATGGCGCTGTTGTGGAAGACTGCACTGGCAGTCTTGTCGTACAGGTTTTTGATGACTTCAATACTGTTTGGACTGATGTTGTACACTCTCATGTCTGCCCACAGAGCTGCATGCCAGACTCGGTCAAACGCTTTCTTGAAGTCTACGAACGCATGATATAGATGTTGTTGGTGCTGTATGTATTTCTCACATAGTATTTGTTAGGTTGAAAATCTGTTCCGTGGTACTTCGCCCTGCGCTGAATCCTGCTTGTTCTTCAGCTATGATTTGTTCAGCTTCGGATTTCAACCTGTTGAGTATTATATTCAGGAGGGCCTTGCTGGGATGGCTGATGAGGCTGGTAGTGCGGTAATTTTCACACTCCTGAAGGTTACTCTTTTTGGAAGAGTGGTGACAAATGACTGGGTCAATGGTGTAGGCCACTCCCCACTCTGCCAGATCTTGTAACAGGTAATGGTGAGGGTGTCAATCATCGCTTCTCCTCCTGCTTGAAGCAATTCTGCGGGTGTTGTCCACTCCCGCTGACTTCCCCTTCTTCAGAACTGAAAAACAAAATAGAATACAAACATCATTATAAAATATCAACAAAACACATACATATAAAATGCCTACATTGCCAAATAATAATATCATAGACCATTTGGCAGAAAGCGTCCAATATTCCCAAGCTGATCCAAAGGACCTCACACACAAATGAGGAGTTTTGTCCCGGAAGAGTTTTCAAGAAAAAAAAGTAAGTGACTGGTCTAGCGAAGAAGATAGTATAGCAGATTGATAGGACAGAATAGGAATGAGAAAGAACAAAGGAGAAAGACAGCGACAGTGGGAATTTAAAGCACTATATGTAAATTTCCAGAAAGTGGGGACACTATTTATACAGAAACCCCGGCACCCCTACGGGGGAGTGAGCATGAGTAAGTGAGAGAATGAGAGAGTGAGTGTGAGAGAGATTGTGTGAGTGAGATAGTGTGATAGCAAGAGAGAGATCGATTGTGTGAGAGTGAGAGAGAGTTATAGCGGGAGTGTGAGAGAGACCGGTGTTGAAACAGCAGGGTGAGAGTGAGTGAGTGATAGTGTGTGAGTGAGAAAGTGAGTGAGAGAGAGAGTGAGTGAGAGAAAGTGTGAGCGAGAGAGAGAGAGTGAATCAGTGAGTGTAAGTGAGTGAAAGAGCGAGTGAGAAAGTGTGGGCAATTGAGAGTGTGAGCGAGTGAGAGAGAGTGTGTGTGAGTGTGAGATAGTGGGTGTAAGCGAGTGAGTATAAGGAAGTGTGTGAGTGTGAGATAGTGGGTGTAAGCGAGTGAGTATAAGGAAGTGTGTGAGTGTGAGATAGTGGGTGAGTGAGAGAGTGTAAGAGTGAGAGATTGTGAGAAAGAAAGTGTGAGAGTGAGAGAGAGAGGGTGAAAGAGAGTGTGAGAGAGATTGAGTGAAAGTGAGTGATTGAGAGTGAGTGAGTGAGTGTGAGCGAGTGAGTTTGAACGTGAGTGTGTGAGAGAGAGTTAGTGTGAGAGAGAGTGTGAGAGGGAGAGAGTGTGAGTGAGAGAGATTGTGGAAGTAAGAAAAAGAGAGTGTGAGAGAGAAAGACTGGTGTTGAAGCAATAGGGAGGGAGTGAGAGAGTGAAGGAGAGTGAGTGAGAATGTGAGAAAGTTTGAGAGTTAAGGAGTGAAGGAGAGTGCGAGAGAGTGAGTGTGAGAAAGTGAGTTTGAAAGTGTGAGTGAGAAAGAGTGAGAGTGTGTGCGAGTAAGAGAGGGATAGTGTGTGGGAGTGAGAGAGAGTGTTTGAGAGATAGTGTGAAAGGGAGAGAGAGTGTGAGTGAGAGAGTGTGGAAGTAAGAAAAAGAGTGTGAGAGAGAAAAGCAATAGGGAGAGTGAGAGTGTGTGAGTGAAAGAGTGAGTGAGAGCGAAGGAGAGAGAGTGTGTGAAAGTGAGAGAGAGTGTGTGAGAGTGTAAAAGAGTGTGAGTGAATGAGAGAATATAACATTACATGATTATTGCTTTAGGTCCAGCGGACTCTTCCGAGCCAAATCAGGACCGGACAACCCCCAATCCGCATAAAAGATCTGCCGAAACAACCCTAGTGGTAAAACTGAAGGCTCTCCACCAGCCAGTCACTTTACAATAAAGACATCCCACGCAGGGGACGCTGAGGCTATACTCTAATTTATCGAACCCCCGTTTACAAAAACAAAATAGATTACAAACATCATTATAAATTATAACAAAACACATACATATAAAATGCCTACATTGCTAAATAATCACATCATAGGAAGCCCTAGTGACCACCTGGCAGAAAGCGTCCAATATTCCCAAGCTGATCCAACAGACCTCACACACAAACAAGGAGTCTTGTCCCGGAAGAGTTTTCAAGGAAAAAGGTAGGTGACTGGTCTAGCGAATAAGAAGATAATATAGCAGATTGATAGAACAGAGCAGGAATAAGAAAGAACAAAGGAGAAAGACAGCGACAGTAGGAATTTAAAGCACTAAATTTCCAGAAAGTGGGGATACTATTTATACTGAAACCCCCGGCACCCCAACGGGGGATGAGAGAGTATGAGAGTGTGTGTGAGAGAGTGAGGGTGAGAGAGTGTGGGTGAGTGTGTGAATGAGAGAGAGCGTGTGTGTGAGTGAGAGAGTGTGGGTGAGAAAGAGTGTGGGTGAGATAGTGAGAATATGAGCGAGAGAGAGAATGAGGGAGAGTGAATGAGAAAGAGAGAGGTTGTGGGAGTGCATCGCCTTCACAAAATATGGCTTCAAATATGACTATGTGGAAAAAAGAGGATCCTAAAATCACTCTAGCTTTCAAGTAGCCCCAAACAAGGCAATACTTCGAAGTTTTACAGTTAGATAAGGGGCACTTTAAAAAAAAGGGCAGCAACTACCGTCATAGCAGGGTGGGCTAAGGGATTAACTGTGACCAGCTTCCTCGGGTACGTCCACAACGATGAGCTGCGTGGTACATCGAGATACGCAGAACATGCGGTCGTTGGCGTCTATGTCCGCTAGCTCCTTGTTCAGATCTCCTTCCTGCCAGACCCCAACCAGTCTTACTACCACACGACGTTCCAGTCCCAACACGAAATCGGCGCATGTGACCGTCACCTCGTTGTCTTCGGCTCTCACAACCCTCTTGATCTTTGTGATGAACGCGTCCTTGTCTTTTTTGTAGTCGTCGTACGCCATGACGCCAGTTGGCACGGTATCTGGACGTTTCGGCGGTGGGCACTTTCGGCGACACCGCCGAAACGTCCAATCTATTTTTCCGCCGAATCGTCCATATGATTTCTGAAGAAAGTTCCCGTCGAAAGCGCATTGGATATTAGCTGCGCTAAAATAAACTTTTTTGGGGTATGTTTTTGTATTATTTTGTATACGGAAGCACGTTTCGTTTCACTTGGCTAAATATTTTAGAAAAACCGCATCTATTAAAAGAAAAAAGGAGAATCCAAATCTCGCATGATGTGTTTCTGCTCGTGACTTGGCGGCCTTTAGCATTCTTCTCACTCAGTTGTATTGCGTCTGTTCAACAGCTTCAGTACGACAATCGCTGATTTTTACGACTTTATACAGTAAGTATCTAACATTTTAGAGTGTTTTTTTTCTATCTTCTATCGCTGATAATGATGGTTTCATGATATATCTTTCGATCGAGTCACAGTAAACTGTCAGTCTTACTCTTACTCTTAAGTTTAGTCCGTGATCGAGTGTGTTTAGTTTAGTCTTTACTCTTTTCAGTTTTATTTTCTCTTTGTAAACTCGTGGGCCTCCTAGTCCTACATACGTACGTAGTATGTATAGCATGTAATTGAGCCCTACGAAAGATGAGATTTCCCAGCCTGTGGTCTAATCAATGAACCGTTTTAATCAATGAAATTAGTTCTTTATTTTGATTATATTTCATCATTCATCATTTTCATCTCGGGAATAAACTGTTCAACTTCACCAAAAAATGGGAAAAGGCTTAATCTGCCGTAATGAAGAACAATGTTGATGATCATTGCTATTTCAGTTCAGAGTAGCCTGTTAGTATTTCAATTGTAAACTAAACTTTGTAATTATTACTAGTATGATATTATAATCAATCAATGATAACAATAAGTTCTATTTAACATGACGAGTATTCCAGTAAACTTCTAAATAAAAGAATGCATAAAATATACTGAAAAAGGGGAATTGCATTGGAAAGAGACAAAAGATGAGATCTGCTTTAAGCGTAAGAGTTTACACTGATTGTTTGCATATTTTGCGTTGTTTAATTTTAATTGTGTATTGTATGATTGACGTATCACTATCAGTTCTATAATTTAATTAATATTCCTTTTTTAATATGTTCTTCATGCCATGGGTCACAATGATTAAACACAGGAGTATGACCATAGAAAATTCCTAATTATATTATTTGTGTTTCACAGATGGCAACTTATCCCTGCATTGATTGCACAAAAGTCGTGCGTCCATGACAGCATGCTAAATGTGATGTGTGTGAGAAATGGCAACATAGGCTTTGCCGCACAGGTATTTCACACAAAGCTTATATGCAGGGGAGGAAGGAGGGCTTCATAAGCTGGACTTGCAGATTCTGTTTGCCAGCAGCTACAGCAAGACCATCATTGACCTGTGAAGAGATTCCAGATCTGCCTGAGACGCAGCAGTTTGAAGCTGTGCATTCAACTGCACACTATTCTGCTGAAGCACCACTCTTGCTGTTACAGGAATCTACTATTCATTCCAGTTCCTGTTCTGAGCAGGTACATAGCAATCTATATTTTGTCCTTGTAAGCAGTGTTTTATACGTAACAAATAATATAAATAATCTTAATTGAATGTGTATATTTACCAAAAAATATGCTTATATCATTTAGTTGCTTCATATTGAGTAATATACTTTTTGCTGTGTGTGTATATATATAAGGGTTAGGGTTATATTAGCATTTCTTAAATTGATCCATCGATTCATGATTTTCTGTTGTTCAGGTGGCTGACTGTTTAGCAAGTCTGCTGTCACCAAGCTGTGCGCACCAATAATGATGTTGAGGGATGGCATAATGGTTTGAACAGGATGGTATCAAGAAGAGACAATGAGAACATAAATCTGAGCATGTATGAATTGGTCGAGGTTCTCTATGAATCTTCCAAGCAGGTTGAAACTGATGTTCAGCTTATGACTGAAGAGAAGCTCATGAAGCACCAGCGCAAGGACTTCCTTCATTATCAGGCCAAGATCTTTTCCTTCTGGGATCAGTATTTAAAAAGAGAACTTAGGCCAGCTCAGCTAATTCATAAAGTTGCAGAGCTTCAAGCATTACAATCCAGTGATGACTAACTAGTTTTGTGTTTCAGTACATTTTATATTTAAGTGGAGTTAAAAAAATATATATCTTTTATTTTGCTAATATTTGAATTTATTTTTTTCATTTCAGTATCACTAATTATTATCTGTGCAGGTATTTTCTTCTTTTACATGTTAATACTATTCTGTTTACCAGATTGAATAATATTTATGAACATCATAATACACTTTTTGCATTAGCTTTTTTATCTGTTGTATTAGTCACTGTATATTACTATTATTAGCCAAATCTTTGCCAGTTACATTTATTATTAATATTCAAATAAAATAAACCATGTCTGAGATATACCCCGATGTGTATTTACATGATAGATATGTAACACAAATGGGTGAAAATGAAGAGCATTTCTTTGAATATTGGATTGATATAAATGTACTTTAAATCAAGTCGTAATTATGTGTGCAAGTGTACATGCATACGAGTGCGTGTGTGAACGCGCAGGTGGGTGTGTACTATGGAAAGTGTTTTTAAGAGAATGCAGAAGAAGCTGAAGTATTGCATTGATATGTTATATGTGTGAGTGCATACTCAAGTCAACATGATGTACTGTGATGCTTAACCTAGTAATCTGTTAGAGTCTTTGAATGTTTGTGTTGACTGCATGTGTTAGTCATTTGATATTGACACTTTGTGTGAATTATATGCGTGATGGTGTGTGTGCAGTTGATTTCTTGGAATACTCTAGTCAACATGATGTACTGTGATGCTTAACCTAGTAATCTGTTAGCGTCTATGAATGTTGTGTTTGCTGCATGTTTTAGTCATTTGATCGCCTGATATTGACAATGTGTGTAGTTGATTTATTTGCATACTCTAGTCAACATGATGTTCTATGATGCCTAACCTAGTCATCTGTTAGAGTCTATGAATGTTTGCGTTGACTGCATGTGTTAGTCATTTGATCGCCTGATATTGACAATGTGTGTGAATTATATGTGTGATGGTGTGTGTGCATTTGATTTCTTTGCATACTCTAGTCAACATGATGTACTGTGATGCTTAACCTAGTAATATGTTAGCGTCTATGAATGTTACCATGCAACCTCATATTCTGATTCAAAGATTGATTGATGATTTTGAATTACCTCACCAGCTTGTACTGTGCATTTAGGAATTCTTGACTTTTAGAGAACGAATTTTTGTTAATGAATTGTACTCTGATAAAAAGGTTACATGTACAGATGATTCGGCTTTGTTGTCCTTGAGTGGTTCGGAGAATGGCCACGGTGATTCTTTGCCTACTTTTGTAGACTGGTGTGATGACAATTATTTGGAAATGAATGTTTCTAAGACCAAAGAACTTATTGTTGATTTTAGAAGAGACAGAGATGATGTTGCTGCAAGCACAATCCATGGTGAAAATATTGAAATGGTAGAGACCTACAAATACCTTGGTACAATTTTTGATAATAAGCTAAAATGGGATGCCAATACTGAAGCAATTGTCAAGCGGGGGCAGCAGAGAGTATACCTTCTCAGAACTCTTTTTCGGTAGACAAAAAAATACTTAGTCTGTTTTACCAGTCTTTCATTGAGAGTCTTTTGACTTTTTCATTCATATGCTGGTTTCCTAGTCTGTCGGTTAGGGATAGAAATAGTCTCTTCAGCATTGTGAAAACGTGTTCCAAAATTACTGGTGAGGAGCAGAGGAACCTATCTGCCTTCTGCAATCAGCAAATCACAAGGAAAGCTAAACAGATTGTCAGTAAACTGGAACATATTTTGGCCGATGAGTTTGTACTTCTGCCTTCAAAACGTCGTTTTGCTCAACCCATTTCGAAAACTAAAAGATAGTCAAACTCATTTGTACCCTCTGCTGTCCGCCTTCTCAATGCCTATACAATGTAATACAAGGGACTGTTTTTTTGTTGGTTTTTTTAACGATTGATTTTATTGATTCTTTGTCACTATAGACAATAGATATAAGCTGCTGTGTGAGTGGGTGAGTGTGGGTATAATTCCAGAGAGAGTGAGGAGATTTTTGCTGGTAGAAACTATTATCTGTGATATTTGTTTTATAGTTTATATTTTATAGTTTACTTATGCATTTAACAGCACATTTACTTATTGATTGGGAGTACTCTCCGTGTGTACGTATAGTCATTTTTAATTTTTATTCTTATTCTTACTGGTTATTTCTGAGCCAACGCTGCCTTTGTAATTGTAATTGCCCAGCTTGAGAGGAATGAAGTTGTGTGGCATTGTGTTGTGCTGTATTGTGTTGTATTGTATGGTATTGTATTGTTGGGATGTACATTTTGTATTGTAGCTTTCTGCGGAGAAACTATTATCTGTGATATACCGGGGCAGTTTACTTTTTATGACATTCACCTCTAGTTTATTGTATGTATTTAACCATATTTAACCGTATATTTTATTATTTATTTGTTTTATTTATTATTTATTGATTGGATTATACTTCTCATGTGTATGTAATATTTTTAATTCTTGTGTATTCTGCTAATTGCGCTGATGCTGCCATTGTAATTGCTCAGTTTAAGATGACTAAAGTTGTATTGTGTTGTATTGTATTGTTGTGTTTGCTGCATGTGTTAGTCATTTGATCGCCTGATATTGACAATGTGTGTAGTTGATTTCTTTGCATACTCTAGTCAATATGTTCTGTGATGCCTAACCTAGCCATCTGTTAGTGTCTATGAATGTTTGTGTTTGCTGCAAGTGTTAGTTATTTGATCGCCTGATATTGACAATTTGTGTGCATTATGTGTGTGATGCCTAACATAGATAATTAGATTAGTCTTTCAAGTCCTAGTAGTCCTAGTCATTTTTGTTTTACTATATCTTTCTGTTTATCTGTTATTGTTGGGTTTGCTTGTGCGAGTGTGTGTGGTTGTGCATACATGTGTGTATTTGTGTATGTAGGTATGTGTGCGTGTGTGTAAGTGAGAGAGAGAAAGATGTTAAATCTAAAACAATTTGTGTGTGTGCAGTTGATTCCTTAGGAGTTTGATAGCATTGTTTCTGTTTGTATAAGTTATGGATGTGTGTATGCGTTCCAGATGGTTGAAAGAATTTCTAATGTTAAACAGATTCATTATTATCTTCTTTGCTGTACTTCTGCATGCCATTTGTCAAATTAATTAACTGTTTTAATTCTAATTTTGGAAAAAATATTTTGGGATAAGAGTTGTCAAAAATAAATGTTGCAGGCTCTAAACACCATTAAACCATTGTTTTTGTTGCCTAATTATGTGTGAGTATGCGTGTGTTTGATGTCTATGTTGTGATTACTTTCGCAGGCACATAAACATGTCTTATCAGCTAATAGTACATACTCTCACAAACATGGAAATTTGCATAACACCGGTACAGGTCACATTCTTCAACAGTATCTTGCGGCAATCAGATTTTGGACACTACATCCCTTATCAGCCAATATAGTCTCTGGGTTCTCACTTTTGTGGCAGATCAGATTTTTCCACGATCTGTTGATCAGATGTTGAACCTCCATTCGTGTGTAACTTATACATGTATGCTATATGTGGCCCTCTGTGCACTTGGATTGGAAGGTTTTTCTACTGGTATCTCTGTACCATTTAAAAAAAAAACAAAATGCAGAAAACACTTTCAGTGCGTAAATAAGTCAAACAATTTACCGCAGGCCCTAACAGTCCTGTATAGTAATGCAGGAGAGATTTATCAAACTCTAGACAAACAGAAAAAAAAGGTCAGCTCCAAGCATCTTTGACTTCGGAAATTTATGACCTATGCTCCTAGCCATGTAGCAATGTATAAATTACGGCACCGCCGAAACGTCCAGCCATCTAGCCATGTATAAATCTTGGAGTGTAATGTGGTGTCATCAGCAAACAATTCACAAGAAGTAGAAATATGAAGGGAAAGATCATTTATATAGACAGAAAATAATAAAGGCACTAAGATCGATCCTTGAGGTACTCCAGTAGTAACAGCCTCAAACTGTGATTTTTGGTTATTAATGAAAACGCACTGCTCTCTGTCAGAAATTAAATATTTTAGAAGATAAAGCGATTTAAAGCTAATACCATGTAATTGTAATTTTCGTAATAAGAGGTCATGGTCAATTACATCAAAAGGTTTTGAGAAGTCAAATTGGATGTCTGTATAAAAATCCGATAATAAAGAAAGTTGCATGTTTTATGTCAATCTGAATCGAAATATATCCTACATGATGCTGTTCAAGAAGATAAAGACGCTTGTATTTCATTGTTTCGCTTATATAAACTAATTCGTTATCATTTTCTCTGTAATGTTGTAATAAAGAATAACCAGGCACTGCTATTTCTAAATCACATGACTTGTCACATAACCATGATTCAGAGAAACCAAAAACATGAAATGGTGTGTTGTTATTATTAAGAATGGATGGTATTTTGTGTGTTTTGTTGATTGCATGACAGATATTCAGATGACCAATGTAGAGTCCATCTTTAGATGGCCAGGTCTTACAAACCCCGTTGGGGTGCCGGGGGTTTCAGTATAAATAGTATCCCCACTTTCTGAAATTTAGTGCTTTAAATTCCCACTGTCGCTGTCTTTCTCATTTGCTCTTTCTCATTCCTGCTCCGTTCTATGGATGTGTGTATGCGTTCCAGATGTTTGAAAGTATTTCTAATGTTAAACAGATTCATTATTATCTTCCTTGCTGTACTTCAGCATACCATTTGTCAAATTAATTAACTGTTTTAATTCTAATTTTGAAAAATATTTTGGGATAAGAGTTGTCAAAAATAAATGTTGCAGGCTCTAAACACCATTAAACCATTGTTTTTGTTGCCTAATTATGTGTGAGTATGCGTGTGTTTGATGTCTATGTTGTGATTACTTTCGCAGGCACATAAACATGTCTTATCAGCTAATAGTACATACTCTCACAGTCGAGTCTATCTTTATTCCACAGAAACATGGAAATGTGCATAACACCGGTACAGGTCACATTCTTCAACAGTATCTTGCGGCAATCAGATTTTGGACACTACATCCCTTATCAGCCAATATAGTCTCTGGGTTCTCACTTTTGTGGCAGATCAGATTTTTCCACGATCTGTTGATCGGATGTTGAACCTCCATTCGTGTGTAACTTATACATGTATGCTAAATGTGGCCCTCTGTGCACTTGGATCGGAAGGTTTTTCTACTGGTATCTCTGTACCATTTAAAAAAAACAAAATGCAGGAAACACTTTCAGTGCATAAATAAGTCAAACAATTTACCGCAGGCCCTAACACTCCTGTATAGTAATGCAGGAGAGATTTATCAAACTCTAGAGCTTAGACAAACAGAAGAAAAAAAAGGTCAGCTCCTAGCATCTTTGACTTTGGAAATGTATGACCTATGCTCCTAGCCATGTAGCAATGTATAAATTACGGCACCGCCGAAACGTCCAGCCATATAGCAATGTATAAAAATAGAGTACCGCCGAAACGTCCAGACATGTTACAATATATAAAATATAGTACATGTACCGCCGAAATATCCAGACATGTGGCAGTTTATAAAATATAGTACCGCCGAAATGTCCAAACATGTGACAATTTATAAAATATAGTACCGCCGAAACATCCAGTCAACTAGCAATGTATAAAATAGAGTACCGCCGAAACGTCCAGACATATAATAATGTATAAAATATAGTACCGCCGAAACGTCCACACATGTTAAAATATAGCCTAGTACCGCCGAAACATCCAGCCATAAACAATGTATAAAATAGAGTACCGTCCGAAACGTCTAGCCTTCCATCAATGTATAAAATATATAGTAGTACCGCCGAAACGTCCAGCTATATAGCAATGTATAAAAAATATATGACCTATGCTCCTAGCCATGTAGCAATGTATAAATTACGGCACCGCCGAAACGTCCAGCCGACCTAAAGCAACAATCAATCAATCATTAAAAAAAACAAACGTCCAGCCATCTAGCAATGTATAAAAATATAGTACCGCCGAAACGTCCAGACATGTTACAATGTATAAAATATAGTACCGCCGAAATGTCCAGACATGTGACAATTTATAAAATATAGTACCGCCGAAACATCCAGTCAACTAGCAATGTATAAAATAGAGTACCGCCGAAACGTCCAGACATATAATAATGTATAAAATATAGTACCGCCGAAACGTCCAGACATGTTACAATGCATAAAATATAGTACCGCCGAAACATCCAGTCATCTATATAGCAATGTATAAAATAGAGCACCGCCGAAACGTCCAGACTTGTTACAATGTATGAAATAGAGTAACGCCGAAACGTCCAGACTTGTTACAATGTATAAAATATAGTACCGCCGAAACGTCCAAACATGACTTGTGACAATTTGTAAAATATAGTACCGGCGAAACATCCAGTCAACTAGCAATGTATAAAATAGAGTACCGCCGAAACGTCCAGACATGTTACAATGTATAAATTATAGTACCGCCGAAACATCCAGTCATCTAGCAATACATGTATAAAATAGAGTACCGCCGAAACGTTCAGACATATAATAATGTATAAGATATAGTACCGCCGAAACGTCCAGACATGTTACAATGTATAAAATATAGCCTAGTACCGCCGAAACATCCAGCCATTATAACAATGTATAAAATTATAGAGTACCGTCCGAAACGTCTAGCCTTCCATCAATGTATAAAATATATAGTAGTACCGCCGAAACGTCCACCTATATAGCAATGTATAAAAAATATGTGACCTATGCTCCTAGCCATGTAGCAATGTATAAATTACGGCACCGCCGAAACGTCCAGCCATCTAGCAATGTATAAAATATAGTACCGCCGAAACGTCCAGACATGTTACAATGTATAAAATATAGTACCGCCGAAACATCAAGCCATATAACAATGTATAAAATAGAGTACCGTCCGAAACATCCAGCCTTCCAGCAATGTATAAAATATATAATTATAGTACCGCCGAAACGTCCAGCTATATAGCAATGTATAAAATACAGCGCCGCCGAAACGACTATCCATGTACAATATGTGTATTACCCACTTACTGTGTATCATTTATAGTACACGTTATAACTTTTATATTTACAAAAATCTCGACCAACGTTCTCTATTATTAAATACAAGAGGCAAAAATTTACCCAGCTTATGAAAATATTTTCTAGGCAAAAATTTACCCAGCTTATGAAAATATTTTCTGCAGTAGAAACGGACATTCCGCACATACGGGACAAAGGCAGATAATCGATATCTTGCCACAGTTCAGTTCAGTGGATAGATTTACGTCCCCGGACACAGTGCGTATAGGGGACAATCTTGCCACAGCTTAGCCGACATCAATAAGAATTGATTGCGTAACCATTGGAACTTAAAACAGTAATAACACTTATTTATAATTAAGCCTAAAGACGGCACCGCCGAATGGTCCAGACTAGCGCCGAACCGTCCCGCCGCCGAAACGTCCACCGCCGAAACGTCCAGGGTGTGACGCCGAATCGTCCCGCCGCCGAAACGTCCATAATTCGTTGGCACTTCCTCAGCGCGTAAGCCTCGGACAAAACCACAAGCTGGAGACTTCACATGACCTTCGGCGTCTTTGATCTCATCCTGCAGAGTGCCGCTGCGCGTGATGATGAAGACGTCTCGCCACTGTAGGGATATGCCTGAAAATAAATTATAAAATGAATGAGTAAATAAATAAATATTGAGTTCCATCAAAATTATTTCGACCTGCAAGCCAATAATGCTGAATACAAAGATTACACCTTCATAAAATGTATCAATGAGTTTGTTTATAGTTATGAAAGCCTACGAATTTAGCCACAGTTGGTATAAATTGTCTGTCTTTCTGAAGTAGGCTACCTCAGCCTATCTACACATCTTACCTTCGTTTTTTACCCCTAGTTGTTTTTTCAACTTGACAGCCACCTCACGTCCACAGGCTTCACAATCCACAGGCCAACTGTCATTGTGTGGTTCGCGTTTTGTATGCAGAATTTTGATGGGCTCTGGTCCGTCGCCGGCAGAAGGGAGCTTTCTGTCTGGTGTGTAAGGCTTAACGTGCTTGAAATGCTGAAATCCTTTCTCAACTTCTCGAGTCACTGAAGGGGCAGAGCGAAGTGGAAAGGTTAAAAGCACGTCTATCATTTTACTGGGTATGTTGTCATCATGCCCAGCACTGGCGCACCAGATGTAGGAGTTATTAAGTGCCAGAATGCACTCTATGAATCTTTTTACCTTCGGGCCCACTGAAATTCTGAAAACAAGCAAAAATAAGTTCGTAAATTTAATAACGCCATACCATTAGAACCCAACTTTAACTAGCACAATCTCCTATGCAATCTAGTATAAGGTTGTTGTTATTTTTTGTAATAACTTTTTATATAGCGCTTTACCAGCTCAAGAGTTAAGATACAAAAAAATCAACACCTCAACCCATTGGCTTAGGATGTTAGGACCGCCGTAGTAAAAAAATTTTGGTTTGGTTGCTTGTTGTGATTTTATTTGCTAGTCACCTCAATGTTGTACTAAAACGCTATCGGCAGTTGTGAAATTGTGAGGAGAACGCAACAGAGACATTAGATCTAATTTTATATTGGTAGACTTATTATAGGTCAAACTCACACATACTCACCCCTTCCGTACCACAGTTTCGTCCATGATTATGCGAAGCATTTTCCCAGCCTCAACTACATCATTCAGCTCTCTGACTGCCTTTTCGTCGTCCTTTGAGTCCCCTTCGAAGTCATAGAGATGGACTCGTACTTTTCCAGGATTGCAGTAGTCGTCGTTGCCATTGATGGTTTCTTTCAGCTCGTTGTCGAGAAGAAAGGTTGCTGCTAGTGTCTGATGACGAGTGCTGATAACGCAAACGTCATGGCTTTCCTTTAACCACCGGAGAGCTTGCAAGTATAAAACCACTGTCTTGCCTAGAAACAGACATACATATACACGTGTTTCAATAGTAACATGAAGTAATCGCTGTTGGTTTATCATTTTAAGAGACGTGGACATCCATATGCGCGATTTGAGTAGAGTATTTTGGTACTAAATGTAGGTTTGGATTATTATCCTCCTCGATCCTCCTCCTCAAAGCAAAATATTTTATATCACCCCCAGCACCAACACCACCACCATCACAATCCATCAATCATCATCAACTATCATCAATCATCATCATCATCGTCATAGCCATCGTTGTCATCATCATCGGTAGCCCCTTCACCACAACCATAATCAACAACATAATATAAATAAAAACAACGCCGAAGGCAACAAAGACAAATGTTACTGCCATATTGCAATGAGTAAAGTTTGGGCTACCCATAGTTTTCGACACATGGCCTTGATATTTCACTGAGGTACCTACCTGTTCCTGGCGGCCCTGTGATGAATGCATGTCGTGGATTTTGATGCAGAACGTTCATCTGCTCTATGGTCAGCACCAACCGCGACAGCTTGTTGCCCAGTTCAGCTACAGCTAAGCCTTGAGCCGTGGCTACCTCCACGCGTGGAGGGACCGTACTATGTATGACCACCGTGCACACTGGTATTACAAAACTAAGAAGAATGCAAATCGACATGTTTTAATTATTTGTTGACAAAGAAAATTACTTTTTTTTGTCACTGTTTTAATTGTAATAAAATATCCAAAACGTGTTTTAACATCGTCTCCTCATGTTGTTTATATTTTTGTAATCCGTTTTAATCCCAATATATTAAACGTACAATAACAACAACAACAGAGGCATATAATAATTTTTAATATTACAGACAAACATCCACACCTACAAAGAGAGGATACATCCAAGCTAATCTCGTTCAGAAATAAACACGTAGAAGCAACTACATACGAGTACATAAAGATGTCATAGCTGCATGCATAATAACATAATGCGTATCGAATCTTGAGTACTTCGGAAAATAATATCGTAGGTTGCGCGAAAAAAACACACAAACAAACGGAGAAGCACACACGAATACTTTACTGTATATTCTTTGTTATTACTCAAAAACTTTTGAATAAATAGCCAATATGAAGAAAAACGAGAGCATTGGTTAATAAAGACTTTTGCTCACTCAGCATCAGAATAATGTTTGAGTCTGCTATAAAATTTAAAAAATTTTTTTTTTAAAGAAGAGATTAGCGATGGAAGCTTTGACTTCTGTTTGGAGCAAAATATAGTGTATTTAGATGTCAACAAGAAAAGATCAATTACTCTGTCAGTCTTTGTATAATTTTAAAAATCAAAACAAAATTAGTTCCCTCGAAGTATAAGACCTGCAATTGGGGGGGGGGGGGGGACTTATCGGTAGGGGGCCGGGTAGCTCGGTTGGTAGAGCGGCTGACTAGTATCCGAAAGGTACCTAGTTCTAATCCTGGATTGGTCAATGTGTGATCATATTATTTTCCCCTTACCATCAACTGGTTCGCTGGTGTCAGAATAATGTGACCAGTAGTCGCCTATACGCTCCGGTGTAGTGTGACTATATTCTACAACTAACCTAACTTATCGGTAATCCAGTTTTGAACTTCAGTCCAATAATTTTGGTATTTATGGTAATCCCATAAAAGATGCCATAAGGTTTCTTCTGTGGTCTATTTTATACAGTTACAGATACAGATAAAATTCCTCTAACCGAGCAACGATGTCACGAAAAACCGTTTCGCTTTCCACTCCAGCGAGCTTGGGATCCGGTGTTGGCATTCTCCGTCTCCACCAAGTGGTCAGGCTAGACAACTTGTCATCCGACACTTTCCAGTATTCCCTGGGGTCGGACAGCTGCTCAGCACAGAGGCTCACCTCTACACATGCGTTTATGTCCGACACCCCCAAACACTGGCATAATTTCTGAAAATTCAGATAGCAGAATAACACACATAACTATTAAATGTACAATTGAATAAAATCTGATAACTACATAATCTACATGCATAACTAACTAACCAACTAATTTACTCGCTAACTATTCACTTATTAATTAAATTAAAATCAAACTGAAATTCGAATACTTTCCAATGAGAGTTTCTATCAAGGTCGTTAATGTTTCGTACATCAGGTTCTCTCCTTCCATAATAAATGTTTTATATTAATTTGTCTAACAATTGTTCCACTTGCTTTAATTCACAAGCACAATTCAGCACTTAACTACTTTACAGGAACAGCTAATCATGGAATTATTTGAATCTTCGAACAAAAGAGGGGTAACCTATATATACAAAAGACCTCTAAAAGGTAAACTAAAGATCCTTAATTTGCTATTATAATTTATGTAGGCGATGTTGGCAGTGTATTTTTGGGTGGTTAGGGTGGTGGCAGGTTGGGGGTGAGGTGGGGTGGAAGGTAGTTAGCTAATTATACGCATACACAAAACATCGAATTACCTCTTTCAGGGACACATTTGAATCCAAGACTCGTCGTAACTGGGTGCGGGATATGTATGGCAGACACAGCGCCTTCTGTACTGCCACTTCTGGATCGATGTCTTGCATGAGATGTTTGACCACCGCCTCCGATTTCAAAAGCTGGCCGATCGCTTTGTCTATTCTCCTTTCAACATCCTTATCTTCAATCTCTCGTAGTTCAATAAACTGTTGATAATAGCCGACAGATTTAATCTCCATGATCAGCACAGCACAGTAACGGTGAAAGATCAGAACATCTGATTCGCCTTTTGACAACTTTTGGTTTTTCTTCGTTGGATCATCTACATGTCCCGGAAGAGGAAGTGTAGCTTGTAGCTCCTTCACAGCAGCAGCAAACACATGGTTTCTCCCGTACTCTTTAAAATCGAACTGGGAAAGAATAAACACGAGTTGTTGCAGATGCTTGCCAAGTTCATGCAAGTTAGCGACCACATGCTTCTGGGCTAAATCATCGAACATGTCACTCTCCTGGACACCCTTCTTTATTAGTTTTTCATCTGTTTCTGATTGGTCGTTTTTAATCATCCTCTCTGGCGGATTTGTTATGGCAGTTTGACCACTAGCTTCATAGTACTTAGGTCTCTTAGGCGTTGGAGGATACTTCACCAATGCATTTTCACTGGTTCCAGGAACCGGTTGTCTGATCAAGAGTTCCTTGTTTTTATGCAAAGGTGGCACGCAGTGGCATTTGGATGAAGGATCACCAGGAACCTCTGGGAACAGAGAGGAAAGGAACCCCCGCCAATGTTCTCTGAGTTGTTCAGGGCTCGCCATACCCTTTAGTATCTCTGGCTTTGACAGCTAAAACAAAACAAATGCGCATGTTTTATTAAATTGACGTATAATGTGTTGCTTAAAGTTGAACTATATCCTCAAAAAGAATGACGAACCACGTATTTTTAAAAAAAAGAGCTCCCTGACCATGCAAGGTCAAGTTTGCAACGTACAACTCTGACCTTCCCGGATGGAGTTCTGATTCGCTGGCTACAATGTAAGCACGTGCCTGGGTCATCGAGTAGACTGACCTCATTCCAGGCAAGAGAAAACAGTGCCGAAGTAAAGAGTGCAACTTCTCTAAGGATTTTTGTTGTGTAAAAACTGTTTGTCACAAATAAAGGTGAAGTTTGTTTCTAGAGCTATAATATGAGACGATATATGTGAACGATCTAGTCACTATTTCGTATTTGTAGATTATTTAGTTATTACAAAATTTCACTTTGCTCTACAGGATGAAGAATTCCAAGTATTCATGGCTGAGAAGGGTTGGCAATGTGATGATGATGCCGATGGATCGTTGCCTGCATTAGCAGAAGGTTTTGTGGATGACAAGTAAGTTGGCAGTTGCATTTGGATTCATGTCAGTGTTCTTTTATTTTATGTCATGTACATTGGTTGGTATTGTTTATAATTTTATATTATTTATTAGTAGTAGTAGTAGTACCGTAATAGTACTCAGTAGTAGTAGTAGTAATGAACTCATGAGTGGTGGCAGTAGTCATATTACTATTAATAATAAGTAGTGTGTGATTTACTTATTTAATGCATTTGATATGTATTTATTATTTTATATTTTTAATCGTCTGAATGTAAATACACTGTTGTAAAATTATATATAATTTAAAAGGTAACTCCTGCCCTCAAAGATGGACTACAATTACAGTTAAAATAGGATTAATTTAATACTGTGACCTATTGGCTTTCAAGTCCTTGTGATTTTCTACCCAAATGCATTAAAAACTTGTTTTTTCCTCCTTATGTATTTTATTTCTACTAGTACTACTACTAGTCTTATCAGAAGAGGTTTTGATTGAAATGTGTGTGTTTTGGAGGTAGGGCAGATAGAGATGGGGGAGGGGTTTGGGGGAGAGAAGTGTCGATAGTAATGAAACTGTTGGTAAATGTATATATATCTTGAACATAATCTATAGTAATTTTTATTATGGATTTATGCTGAAACCTGTGTGTGCAGTATGATAGTATGTATCCTCTTTCAGCTGCCACTTTTTCAGTTTGAAAGCTGTGAATGAAACCGCTGTTTTTCAACTGTGCCAGCACATTCATGACAAGAAATATATGGTTCTCCTGTCTGACTTGAAAGCAGTAAGTAGCTTACTTTTCTTAACACAATGTAGGAAAAAAAAATAATGTAACATTTTATCTAGAGCTAGTGTGTGAGTGTATGGTCGGTATGGAAGTGGACATTTGATAGTGATTCATAACTTACTATTTTTCTAATGTGTGTTTTCTTAGGCTAACTACTTCAGAATTTTAGTTTGATAGTAAAGAGGGTGATGGAAGGATGGAGAGGGGGGAGCGTACATTTTATTTGGTAGGTTTGTGTGGCGATTTGGTTGAAAGGAGGGAGAAGGTGGATTTCAGTGTTATTTTCTTTTCCACTTTTAATTATTTTATTTGGTTTATGGATGGTGTATTCTTAAACGAAATCACACTATAAGTCTTTGTGACTAGTTTTATTCGACTATTTATTTGCAGACCATGAAGCGAACGTGTTTGCACAGCAACTGTGGTGGCGCCACACAGTCCCAGTTCGTGAAACACAAAGATGTCATGGCTGGGATATACTTTAATTATGAGTGTATGTTGCGAATGTCTGATAGTTCCTTTTTATGTAGAGTGCTTCATTACAATTACTTCTTGGTCCTGATTCGGATCTTAGCAGTCCGCTGGACCCTATAAACATAATCTTCCACTTGCTGCTTTGTGTAAATTTACTTTTGCAGAATTTACATAATACTAATAATTTTGTCATCAAAACCCTGTATGACAAGGCTACCAGTGCAGTCCTCCATAACAGCGCCATCGGAAGCTGGTTCAGAACAACATTCGGTGTGCGTCAAGGATGCCTACTCTCTCCAACACTTTTCAACATCTTCCTAGAGCGCATCATGTCAGATGCCCTTGCAGATCACGAAGGCACGGTCAGCATAAGGGGTAGAGCAATCTCCAACCTTCGTTTTGCGGATGACATTGATGGATTGGCTGGAGAGAAACAAGAATTTGAACACCACCTCCAGAGCCTAAGGAATGGAAATAAGTGCAGAGAAGACCAAAATGATGACCAACAACACCAATGGCATCAACACGGACATCAAAATCCAAGGTCAATCCCTCAAAACAGTGCATACCTTCAAATTTTAGGAGCCATTATATCAGACAATGGGTCCCGACAGGAAGTCCTCTCCAGGATCGCACAAACAACTGCTGCCCTGGCAAGGTTTAAGCCCTTTTGGAAAGACAGGACCATCAGTCTACATTCCAAGGTAAGACTGCTGCGCTCTCTTGTCATCTTCATCTTTCTATACGCTAGCGAAACATGGACACTCACAGCAGATCTACAACGAAGAATACAAAGCATGGAGGTGAGGTGCTACAGAAGATTTCTGTGCATTTCCTATACCCAGCACATCACCAACGATGAAGTCCGACAGACCATCACACAAACCATTGGACAACACGATGACCTGCTCACAGTGGTGAAGAAACGGAAACTCCGATGGTATGGCCACGTCACCAGATCAGGCCTTGCAAAGACCATCCTGCAAGGCACAGTGCAAAGAGGTAGAAGAAGAGGGAGACCGAAAAAGAGGTGGAAGGACAACATTCGAGAATGGACTGGTTTGACACTGAGCGAAGCCATCAGGGTTGCTGAGGACAGAGAAAGATGGAGTACGCTGGTTAAACGATCATCTGTGGTGCCCCAACGACCTCCGAGTTACGGGATAGGATAGGATAGGAATTATTTTGTCTAAATACGCTGTGATTATGTTTGTCAGAATGGTCATCATCAGAACTGGTGTACATTCTACAGTGGCCAGTCCCTTGTAGGGCAGCTGTGGACTTGAGCCACTCTGCTGTCTGGATTTACCATATTTGCGCAGGCAGCTTCCTTAATCCAGCTAAGCCTGCTTTCTGCTAGCAGCTTTTTTTTTCTGCACCAAATACACACACCATATATTACAGGTGTGTGTATTTTTTTCAATGTAGTTATTTTTGTAGTTTATTTTTCACACATTTTAACGAATTCAATTTTACGTCTTTCTGTTCGAATGTATTCATAGTACAACTACTGTTTTGAAGCACGCCTGTCCACATTTGGAATGAGAGATGAGGGTGAGGAGGAGGAGAATAGGGTGGCTGTTGGTAATATTTATTTATTTATTTTATTGTTATATTTATTTTTTTATAATTTTATATTTTTGTTGGTCTGGGGGGGGGGGGGGGGAGGGGGTGGCGGAGAGAGTGGCTTGTGTTTTGTGCTTGTGTATTATAAACATTAGAACAGAACGAATTAATGAAAAAAATTATTGGTGCATTTTAAAGTGGCTATGGCAAAAACATAACTGCGGCAAGTGAAATGTCTGCTGCATGGACATCAAAGTTCCGGCAGTGATGAACCAAAATCAAATAAATATATAAATTATTAAATAAATGTATGTCAAACATTAGTTTGTGCACTCGGGACAAATAAAGATGACAAAATGTCGTTTGTGCAGTTGTGTATTTCACAGTGTTTTGTAAAGTTCAGTGAATGTGGAAGTCTATATATAACACAAGTATTAGTTAACTCATTGTTTTTCTCCTACAATATAAAACATTTGTTTCCAATATTTTATGTTCCAAAACATGAAAACTTTAAGTTGTTTGCATATGATTGTTATGGTTAATTTATTATTATTATTATTATTATTATTATTATTATTATTATTATTATTATTATTATTATTATTATTATTATTATTATTATTATTATTATTTGTTGTTGTTGTACAAGAAATTTTTATTGAGGGTGTGTGAATTTCCAGGTCTTTAGGCCAAGTATGTAAGCTTACAATGTCATTCATTTAGTGACTTACAACTAATTGTGTCCTTTTGTTATCATTTACTTTGGTGTTGTCATGTAGTTTTATGTGTATATTTTTAGCATTGGTAGCATTGGCCAAAGCATTATGTAAAATTGTATACTTGTTTATTCTTTTCAACTGTTTGTCTCTGTTTGATCCGGCAAGAATAAAGTAAACATCTTCTTCCCTAATTACACACAACCCAGAAGAAACGTCAATGGGACCCTAATGCATAATGATTTGAGAAATAATTACTAGCAGCAGTATGCCACATGCTTTATATAGTGTTTTTCTATTTAAAATTAAATCAAAATGCTGAAAAATGAAATTGTTTTACAATATTCAACTGTGAACACAAACACACCTCACCATTTTCCCTGGTTTTGCCGTTTTATTATTTGTTTTTATTTCGACGGTACATCAGTAAACCTGGAAAGTATCATCGCGCGTCTGTGTGTGTGATTTTATTGTGTGTGCATGGGTGTGTGTGTTTCGAATAGCAGCTAACTAATATTCGCTGGCTACAATGTAAACACTTACCGCTTGGTAGGCTCGGTTTTATACCCCAGGCAGTGTACACAGGTACGTGTTTACATTGTAGCAAGCGAATAGATCCCCACCCCGTAAGATCAGAGTTGCACATTGTGAACTTGACCTTGCAGGTTCAGGAGGCTGTTGTTGTTGTTGTTTTTTAAATACGCGGAGCGTCATCCTTTTTGTGGTTAGTGTACATGTTCAAGAAGTAGAAGAAGAAGAACCGCAATCTAGCCTGTAAACGCATGCATGCATTCCATCGCACGGATATTAAAGATTCTGACGCTCATGCGAGTGCCAGATACAATATATATATATATATATATATATTGTGCAGTGATACAAAATGTATTTAGCAGACATTGGGTTTGTAAGCAAGTATCACCCTTATTTCATTGTATAAAGCACAGAAGCATTACCCCTATGAGAAAGCATAGCCTAAGAAATAATACGTAGGGCTCTATCGATAGCGTATGGTAATGACCAGGAACACTATTAACAGCTATATTGTTACTATAGTTTACTTGTCTGCAGTTAGTCTCCCCCTCTCTCTCTCTCTCTCTCTCTCTCTCTCTCTCTCTCTCTCTCTCTCTCTCTCTCTCTCTCTCTTTTAAGTTCTTATGCTATATGTAATATTTTGAATTTCAGTTCCGTACATCGAGTGAAAAACAGCTAAGTTCCATTTGGAATGTTTGGTTATACACAATGAACAACTGACAGAGTGTTTTCCCCAATCAATGTAACACTTCCACAATTCCATTTTTCTTTTAATCCAGTGATGCTGGGCCCTATGCAGCACTCTTAATCTCCCACTCGTTTCTGACACAAATCTCAAATGTCAATGCTAGAATTTGTATTATATTAGTTAGCTGCTATTATATCACGTTAAGATTTTAGGATAAATCAAAAAAGCCATAGTAGCGTTCTTACCTTCGCTTGGGAGGAATCCGTGTGTTTTATTCCTCGGAATTAGTCGTGACAATGATAGGTTAATTTAAGTCTTACACAATATGGCAGCGCCCTCGCTAGGCTCACAAACGGCAATGTGTTCTGCAAAACAGTCCCTCCACACTGTTCAAGAAGGTAGGCTATTGCGCAAAATGCCGGCTTCAATGATCGCAGCAAGTTTGATATGCCTTTTCTCAGAAATCATTATCACTGTTTAATGCTGACGTACGTCGTGGCAAGCACGGCTACAGATTACCTGAGACTTGCATTACAAAAGGTATTCACAGCTTCCTGTACTGAGACCGATTATATGAATCTCTTCAAACACTCTGTCAAGTATAGTTTAGATTCAGAAAGAGCTTTGAACTGAATTTTTTTAAACATAAACCCAATGGTGCCAAATGTAAATCCAAAATCAAAACATCGTTTGGCTTATTTTCCGAAAACTGCACGTGAGCTCTATATAAAGTAGTGATGGCATTAGAGGGGAAGTTTGGTGTAAACTGTATCGGAGACCGAAAAAGAACATATCAGTCGTGAGCCTTCCCCTATTGTTTATAATAAAGATGTAAGCTTACTTTTGTCAGTACTTACGGGAATGGTGGGTAACTTGAACCAGGAGGTATATTGGACCACTGCCTTAGCTCTGAAACTAAAGGGAAATAGCTCCTGAGTTATTTTCTTAGAGGCTTATATATTTGAATTACTTCACTTGCACCTGTATCATGGCGTTTACACAAGAAGACACGCGGACGGTGAACTCTACTTGTTTTCTTCCACTGTTTTCTAAAATATTGTTTATATATAACTTAAGATGTTCGGCAGTCTTTTAAGTATTGCTTTACTGTAGCTCATTTCAACAATATCCTACTTGAGACACCCGGGAAAGATATGACTATGTAACCCAGACAGCGTCTCATTGTGTTCTTGGCATTTCGCAAATGTCTGAAGGGTTGTCATGTTTAAATATTTGTTGTTTTGTTGCCCCTTATTAGCGCTTCATTGTCCTCCATCCTCCTCCTCATCATCATCATCTTCGTCGTCGTCGTTATCATCTTCCTTATGTTTCTCTTTCTTTTCCTTTCTTTTTCTCGCTCTTTCTTCTTCTTCTTCTTCAAAGGCAAGTTCCTCTCTTTCTTGTTTTTTCCTTCCTTTCTTTGTCTTCATTTCCTTCTTCTCTTTTGCAAGGAAGATTATCGTAAATTTCGTTATTCAACAAAACTCACATTCCGCGCGCAAGACAGTAGAACCAAACCACAGGCGCTTGTATCTGGACACGCGAGCGCCTATGCCTATGACGCGTCTCCCTTCTCTTATTGATACTCAAGAGAATTCAGATTCAGATTCAGATTCAGATTCAGATTCAGAAAACTTTATTATCTCCAAGGAGAAATTCTAACATGGATTTGCTGTCAGCAAAAGGTAATAAAATGTAACAATACTATAAACATACATGTAAACATGTACGTGTAATCACGCTTATGTACATATTAACAAGAACATTTCCGACACATTGTAAAACTTAAAATACATATCACACTACATGTCCTTATTGCACTTCAACATAAATAAATAAAACACCTACCCACAAACACACACACCCACACATCCACACACACATGGGTTAGACATGAGATTATAAAATTATAAACGTTATAAAGCATCTTAAGAAAAATATACAATCATCAAACTCTGCGTATCATTCTAGCACTGACAATCACAGATTTTAAAACTTATGCATTAGTTAACTAGATACATACTGAATAGTTGAAAAATTGCTGCAAATATTGCTGCAAAGAGAACAGAGACGCCTCACAGGCATAGGCGCTTGCGTGTCCAGATACAAGCGGCTGTGATCTAAACAAAAGCGTAGCGCGCTGCTCAGTTTACTATGAAGCTACATTATTAGTTTAAAAGATTTTTCGTGCCTCTACATTGTGCCCTTAGTATTATAAATGCTCATTATATGGTGTTAACATCTAAAGAATATTTATGATTCACTACTCGTGTTAAGCAAGCCCCGTACAACTGACAAGTTCACACTGACACACACACGCACACACACGCTCACACACACAAACACACCCACCAAGAGATTAAAACTGAAGTTTACCTCGTAGCGTCAACAAACAATAGTGACAAGAACGTAACGCGCTGGCATGCTTCAGTCGTCCGCAACTGTAGGCCTAATCAACAATCCGACAATGGGTATGAATGGCATTATCAACTAGGAACTGCGACAGTGTTGAAAAGGAATAGAAGTGGCTGTTTACCTTGGTTCCTCGATCAGGCCCCTTACACCCCCCTTCCCTTTCCCCCCTTGCCACACACACACACACAGAAGAGAAGAAAAAAAATAAAGAAAAGAAAACCGATGATAATTTAATGTAATTAAGCCAAAACAGAAAAGCTGACCTCATCCATCTCCCTCCACCCTCCTCTCTCTCTCTCTCTCTCTCTTCCTTTCAACCGCACACACGCACTCACCAAACTGCTCCAGGATACCTAGCTGTCTGAGTTCGCCCCTATGCATGAGCCATTCTCTTCAGCTTTGCTCTTATTCCCAGTCCCGTTTTCGCCTGCCATCCTCTGATCGAGGAGACAAACAAAAGGAGATATGGTGCCCGATCTCTTCAGAATGCAGTCCCCAAGTAATGGAATACGCTAAATGAGATTGTCAAAAGGGCAGAATGTGTCGAGTCGTACATGAGAAGACTGAAGACTCACTTGTTCACATTGTGATATCTTAGTGAACCAAGCACCTCTCTCTCTGACATCGGAGCTCCCTTTTTGTTTTATTTTCCCAGTTTTTTGCCCCATTTTCCCCTAAAATTTGTTATAATTAGTTTTGTAATTATTCTGTGTCTATTCCCTCCAAGTGTGTACCCGTTTTACCCTCAACTTTGTGGATAATCCTGGTGAAGTGTTCGTCACCGCCTTACCCGCCATTTTGAGTTCATCTCCATCAACCATCGTCATGAAAGGTCAGTTGTTTATTTTGATTTTCCTTGCCCTACTGGCCAAGCAAGCAACTTTGTCATCAAACAACACTCCCAAGAACCTTTGCAACGGCAGTGCATTGTCGTTTCTACGTTCATTTGGTCTTCGTAGAAGAAGCTGGCCTGATGTTTACCAACCATCCAGGATTATTACTCGTTCACCCTGTGTTGTACTATTGCTACTCGCAGGCGACATCCACTCCAACCCTGGCCCTAGACCCTCTAAATATCCATGTGGAATATGCAGCAAAGCCTGCAAATGGACTACCCCATGTGTTAGGTGTGATTCATGCAAAGTCTATTACCATCAAGCATGCATGGCAATGCCAGACACCATTTTCAACACTCTCCATAACATAACTTGGGAATGCACACAATGTGGACTACCAAACTTCTCATCATCTCTCTTCAATACTTCGTCAGAAACCAGCACCAGCAATTCCTTCGATGCTCTCTCACCTGACAATGACTTAGCATTCAACTTCAATAACCCACCTGCTACATCATCACCTTCAGGCTCTACGGAGGCCAAGTCACCATCTAGGCCCCCACAGAAAAACCAGACTGCCCCATTAAAGATATTGGTTATCAACTTTCAGAGAGTGGAGAATAAAAGAGCACAACTAGAGACTCTATTCGATGCAGCTCAACCGGACATAGTTATAGGCACATAATCCTGGCTTGATCCCGACATCAAGTCAACAGAAGTATCCCCCCCCCCCCCTGGATACACAGTATACAGAAGGGACAGGAAAGACAGAGGAGGGGGTGGCGTTTTTGTCCTCGTCAACTCCCAGTTTAACAGTGAGGATCCTGAAACTCTGAAGCCAGCAATATCAACGGAGCTGCTCTGGGTGCGGATCGTCATCCAAGGTGCAAAGAGCCTATATGTGGGTGCATTCTATCGCCCTCCAGACATGAATGACCCAGACTACTTTGCGGGACTGGAGCAAACCTTGGGAAGGATCCCACCTGATGCGCACGTTTGGCTCGGTGGCGATTTCAACCTTGGAGACATCGACTGGACATCAGAGTCAATATATATCCCTATGCGCGGTATGCTAACTGTTGCAGCAGACTCCTCTCCATTGCCAAGGACTACTCACTTGAACAACTTACTAACTTCCCCACCAGAACCACTGTAGACGTTGCTAACCTCCTTGATCTATTCTTCACTAACAACAGTACCCTCGTGAACAGAGTCAAACCATTTTCGGGAATTTCAGACCACGACATTGTCTATGTCGAATCCACCCTTCGCCCACAGCGCGTCAGAACCAAGCCACGTAAAATCTACCAGTACCACAAAGCCAACTTCACAGCCATGAAACAAGACCTACTGGAATCAGAGTTGGCTAAGCAGCATGACAACCCTCACATCTCAGCCAATAGCCTCTGGGACTCTCTGAAGAGACTCCTCTCATCTCTAGTGGATAAACATATCCCCACAAAGACTTCTTCCAGCAAGAAACCCCACCGCCCATGGATAACACAGAAAGTCAAGGCCATCAGAAGAAAAGAAACGATTTGGTACACAAAAGCAAGAAGTAAGTCAGCCTCAGCAGCAGACCACAGTAAGTACAAGAAGATTAAAGCTGAAGCTCAACGACTCCAGAGACAGTCCTATTGGGATTACATTGATACTATAATCGACCCAGTAGAGGATGAGTCGAATACCAACAGGCCATCGTCGCAAAAGAAGTTCTGGCACTACATCAAGTCACTCAGGAAAGACAACACTGGAGTGGCACCTCTCAAAGAGAATGGCCGACTACATATCGACTCCACATCCAAAGCCAACATCCTAAACCGCCAATACCAGTCCGTTTTCACCAGGGAAAATCTGTCCAAAATCCCAACACTGCCAGGCACTCCATTCCCACCAATGCCAAACATTACTGTGGCCACCGACGGCGTCCGAAAACTTCTGCTCAAGACCAACCCCAACAAAGCAGCAGGCCCAGATAACATTCCGGCCCGTGTTCTGAAGGAGTGTGCCGAAGAACTCGCACCCATCCTCACCAGCCTTTTCAACAAGACCCTGAAGGAAGGCATGATCCCTGAAGACTGGAAGCAGGCTAACATCACTGCCGTCTTCAAGAAGGGCGACCGGAACATCGCTGCCAATTACCGCCCAGTATCACTCACAAGCCTGTGCTGTAAGCTCCAAGAACACATCATTGTGAGCAGCATTATGAAGCATCTTGAGGCACATTCGATCTTGACGGACTGCCAACATGGATTCAGAGCACGCCGTAGTTGTGAAACACAACTCTTGACCCTCAACCATGAACTTGCCCAAGCACTTGACAAAGGAATACAAATTGACCTCGCCATTCTGGACTTCTCCAAAGCGTTTGACCGGGTCCCTCACCAGCGGCTTCTCCGCAAACTCGACCACTACGGCATAAGAGGCCAGACTTTCACCTGGATCCAGGACTTCCTAAACAACCGGGAGCAGCGGGTGGTTGTTGATGGCGATAGATCAGAAGCAGGACCTGTCCTATCCGGCGTCCCTCAGGGAACTGTGCTCGGCCCCCTGCTTTTTCTTCTGTTCATCAATGATCTCCCTAGTAACCTCAAGTGCAAGACCAGGCTCTTTGCTGATGACTGCATAGTCTACAAAGAAATCAACAAGCAGGAAGACTGTATTACTCTACAGGACGACCTCAACGAGCTAGCCAAGTGGGAGAAGACCTGGGGCATGGAATTCCACTCGGAGAAGTGTTCCATACTCACCGACACCAGATCTAAATCACCCAAGACCCACAGATATACTCTAAAAGGGCATCTCTTGGAGCGGACATCATCTCCCAAATATCTGGGTGTGACCATCTCCTCAGACCTCAGCTGGAAACATCACGTCGACCAAACAGCAAAGAAGGCTAGCAGTGTCCTTGGCTTCCTCCGAAGGAATGTAAAGACACGCAACCAACAAACCAAGACCAACGCCTACAACACACTTGTGCGTCCCCACCTAGAGTACTGTTGCTCTGTATGGAACCCCCACCAAGAAGACCAGGTACAAAAGATCGAGATTGTCCAACGGCGTGCAGCACGGTATGCCACCAACCGCTACCACAACACAAGCAGCGTAACATCCATGCTTGAAGACCTTGGGTGGGAGACCTTGGAGTCCAGACGACAAAAAATTCAGCTGACTATGCTCTACAAAGTGGTCAACAACCTTGTGGACCATCCAGCTTCACCCTACCTGACCCTCACGCCCTCTAGAACCCGTTCCAATCACAAATTTAAATTCCGTCAGCTGACAACTAAAACCAACTCCTTTATATTCAGCTTTCTCCCCAGAACAATTCCGGTGTGGAATTCTTTACCGGCAGTAGTAGCAGAGGCCCCCAGCTTGGCATCTTTCAAGCAGGGGCTAAAGTCCCTCCCATTCTAGCTTATTTTTACATCCCTCAGAAAGTAGTGGTGATGAAGGCTGAGGCTGTGCTGGCCGGGGCTTAGCTCCGGGGACCGCCACGGTAGCCAGATTAGCTTAGCTAGAATCATGAAACCTGAAAGTTTTTTTGTTTGTTTTTTTTTTTAAACCTTCCTTATCACCCTCTATCGTTTGAGTTGCTTCCTTCTTTTTACAGTTTTTTCTTGCTCCCTGCGCGCAACACTGTAGAAATATCAGCTTTGATAGCACAGTGTATACTTTCAGATTCAGATTCAGATTCAGTTCTGCTGCCCACCTCCATCCCCGCACTCGGACACCAGACTTTATATTTCCTGTCGTTTTTGTTATTCTTTATTTCTCCTTATCGCGCACTGAACATTCGAAAATGGACATCATCATGCGCTTTGAACTGATGTCATTAGGAAAATGCACTATATAAATACACTTATCATCATCATCATCATCATCATCATCATCATCATCATCATCATCATCGTCACCACCATCATCATCACACACATAATTACACATGCGCGTGCACACACATATACGTACGCGTGCACACAAAATAATGTTTTGATAACAAAAGGTGTTTGCAGCAAGGATGTTTTAATGAAGAAAAAAAAAACATTCAATACCGTCACCAACTTCTATAAAGCACCAAGTAAAATTGCGTTACACAAGTTATTTTTAAATGCCCTATTAGACACACAAACAACACCAAACTGATATTAGTAAATTGCCTCATTCCTGTACACATTACTAAACAAAAATGTGATGCACTGGCCTGATATAATAACCATTTTAATTACAGGTACTTGTTTTTAAAATAAATATAAAATAATAATAATAAAACCTTGTAACCATACATTTTAAAATAAACATCCGACAATCAGAAAACAAAAGTCGAAATGCAAAATCAGTTCACAAAATACTGTTTTTCATTATTTAAATACAAAAAATAAACTGAACATGAAAGAAACGCCAGGTGTAGATAATACACAAAGTCAATATCAAATGCTGTCAAATTTTCCATTCACGATTCAGAATTAATGAGCTTTCACACATGTTTGAACGAAGAACAGCTTTGTCAGATCTACAGAAAATAAAAAGTGATGTGAAATGTGCAGATCTCAGCCAGAGAGACTGTATACAATGACGATGTTTAAAGCAAAATTGCCTCGATGGACAAATGTGTAATTCGGCGTAATAAAGAGTGCGACATGAAAAGGAAATAATCTTTATCACAATGACATATTGAAGATTACTGACCCACTAGATTACAACGTTTTAAGCTAATTTAATTCAAATTCAATCACAATACAGCATGAGAGTAGTTGAAATACATTTCAGCGCGTGTTTGTGTCCACCCATTCCCAATATGAGCATTATGGGTCTGCTTAGTGACTAAGGTTCCATACCAACGTATGTTGAATATCTATTGTGCAATTCAGAACAGATATGTTCGCGATCAAGTTTACCATCCCTTAACAGGTTTCCAAGAGGTAGTAATGTTGTTTCCAGAGTGAACCAAATACTGGTCATAGTTGCTGGCTGTTGCACAACTCTGTAGATGATCAATACACACAAAATTATATTGATTAACATCCGCTAACACATTTGGAGAGTGAGTAATGTGTGTAGATATGTATGTATGTGTGTGTGTGCGTGCGTGCGTGTGTGTGTATGAGTGCGCGCGCGCGTGTGTGTTTATCACTGTAAATAAATTTGATTGTGCTTGCCAGCGAAAATACATGCGCGGGTGTGTGTGGAAAATAAAGAACACTACTACATCCTCCTCCTCTTTCTCCTCATCATCATCATCCTCAATCCATCAACATCATCATCATAATTATCCTCCATCATCATCCATCATCAATCAATCAATCAATCAATCAATCAATCAATCAATCATCATCATCATCATCATCATCATCATCATCATCATCATCATCATCATCATCATCATCATCATCATCATCATCATCATCATCATCAGTTCCGCAGCTTGTCGCACCATCGGGAAGACATGAGGGATGTTGACGCGGAGGTTCTGCCATTTCCGTTTAACTGCTGCTGTTGCCTAGAGCGTGACATGCCCAGCGACGTCCATGTTTTGAACGCTACAACTTAATATACTCGACTCACCCCCAGGCAATTCGGGTGGTAAATAGTTTCCAATAATACGAATGACTGCTTTGATTTAAATTGCTATGTCTGCTTGCGTGGAAAGGGCACATGAAAACCATAGTAAGCTACCATACTTACGTGGAAAGGGTAGATGTAAAGCATAGTTCCTACAGGGAAACGCTCGAAGTCTATCTGGTGGCCCTCTTTCGCCTTGATTTTACCAAGCTCCTGAGAGGTTCCTATCAGTCTGAAAGAATAAGGAAGAAATAAAAGGGTAGAACATGAACAACTACAGTAGAAAAATGTGTTGTATAAATGCAATTTATTATTAGTAGACTAGTAGTAGGCTTAGTAGTAGTAGCAGAAACTACAATAACAAAATCGACCCCACCCATTATCACTGTAACATCCAGGTTCTCTTTCTTCATTTTCTCATCTCCCTCCTACACCGTCATCGTCGTCACTGCTACCGCTTCCAGATTCAACACTATCACAACTACATTAAATAAGATGATTGTATCATGCCATGTTGCCAATCCGGACGCTAGACCTTACATTAATGTCATACACGAGTAGATCTGTCTATATTGACACTACAGACCGTCTTCGTTTCTCTCTATGTGATCACCTCAACAAATAAAATAACTCGGTCATATTGCAGTAAAAGCCACGTCAGATCAAAGTGGCAGACGCATGCTAGATATGACGTAGACCTACGTTATGTGAGCACAGAGCGCCGTCTACTTTACAGACATGTGTTAGGTCTTTGTCGCATAGGCCTATAGGCTATATGACAATTTATGATCTTCGCCTACAAAAATACTACGAGTCAGCATCACCCGGATTACCCCCTTTGCCGCGTACCATCGTTATAACATCTCGTCATCCATATAGTCATCGGCTTTACCTGAGTTCAGGGTGGTCCTTGATGATGCAGAAATCGTCAGGCCTCTGACTCATGCCATCGTGACCAAGGCCCATGAATCCACAGTCGATTACCAGCATGTCAAGGTCACGGCGCTGACTAACCACCCTCGTGGCCACGCAGCAAGCGATGTCATCCTCTTTGCATGACCCTAGCAGCAGTTGCTGGTAATCTGAGATAGAAAAATATTTTTATTTACAGTTTGTTATTTGCTTGTTTGAAAATAAACTGCAGGGCGAGCGTACGCTGTATGAACTGTGCATATATGTAAAATATAATAAATTTAAAGTACAGGCGAAGACACCCCAAAAGTAAGAATAAGAGACATTTATTTCAGAGAAAATCTAGAGAATTACCCTCGACACATAAGTAAAGGATTGAAATTAATATTATCGAGACATGAAAGTAATGAATCTCTAATAAAATTGTTATAATTATTCCATACAGTTAAGGATGATGATGACGGCGATGACGATGACGATGACGATGACCACGACGACGACGACGATGATGATGATGATGGATGATTGATGATTGATGATTGATGATGATGATGATGATGATGATGATGATGATGATAATGATGATGATGATGATGATGATGATAAGACGAAGACGCCACTTCCGCCACCGATATAACCATGTCGCCGACCACGATAATGATGAAGACGACGATGATCACGTAGACGTACCATAGAAAACATAGTTGCCAGGATGGAACTCGTCTAAAGATGCCAGCACGGATTCTGGCATACTGCAGGTTGGTGTTGATCCTGTGCCCGTTACCGGTACTTCTAAGCCAGCTGCGCGAAGCCTTTGCACACACAACCAACATTAAATAATACAACCCTGGTGCTAAATCACCTCCGTCACACAAACAAGCTAAAATACTGAGGTTAAAACACTAAGCTGTTTAATCACTGTTTAGCCCTATCACATGCAACAATTGGCATGTTAAAGGGCTAAACAGTGATTAGCACCAGGATTGTATTATTTAATGTTGGTTGTGTGTGCAAAGTTAACCAAGTTAAAGAGTGTCTGAGGTTGATATCAAAATTGCACAAGAACGTATACAATGTCTAATTCACGCTAAGAGTTTACTATTTGCTTAATTCAAACGTTTTTTGTGTTTTGACTATTTGCGAAAATTAAAACTTCGTGTCCGACCATCCAAAAGGTCGTATGTTGTAGGCACTGGGTGACTTACCGCCCTTAGAATACAGGCGGAGAAAACTGTGTGCGGGCTGCCCGCAATTACATTAGCATAGGCTTTGGCTTTGGTTCTTTCTAAGCGACTTTTTGTACTCAGCCTGTTGTAGCGTTTGACGCGTAATGACTTCATAACGTCATAATGAGAACTGCATGTCTTATTTAAGCTATGTATATGCTTATTGGAGAGCTTTCACTCAGTAATTTTTTTAACTCTTCAATGATCACGTTATCTAGTGTACAAGTTTTTGAAAATATGACTTGAGACTCACTTTAATATTCACCTCATGCGACGTCCGACCCATGATTATTAGTACCAATCTCACAATACCCCAATCATTACAAAATAGTCTGTCCAATCCACAACCGCTACCCATTATGTTGGGGAAAAAAAAATCCTTGCTTTTCAGCCACTCCAAGAAGCCTGTTGACCAGCTTCTTTTGGTCCTCTTTGCGCTGTTTGGGCGTGGCTTCGTCGTAAGCTTGACCGCAGTGAGTGTACAGTCCTTGAAGCTTCATGTTAGGATCCTTGTCCAAAGCAAGTGCAATGGGTAGAATGTCTTCGGAGTCGTAGGAAAATCCGGCTGTATGTAACAGAAGACTGGTCAAGTGGGCAAATGTAGCGTAATATAATACTACAATAGCGGTCTACTTGGGTAAGACTCCAATCGTACATTCATCAATTAAACTGTTCTTTTTACAAACCTTATTTACTGCGTTTAACCAAAAACAACAGAGGAGTGTATAAGCTTATGTGTTAGTAATTTAGGTAAGCCCGCAAATCACAAAAAAGAGGTGACTGGATGATTAAAAACAAAACACACGGAACAAGTGCGTTAGCAAACATTTTCAACAACGTTTTGTTCGAAAGTGGGGTATAGACGTCCACAGTAGTGAGCCTGCTAGGTCAGTTTATAAAACTGCAAAGCACCATCACCCTATGAGCTATCTTGTGATAACCTAAAACTACCTACACAGCATGATATCCTACAATCATTGTGAAACGTTGGCTTAGACAAATCTATATGAAGATTCACTTGAAGAAATCAATCGAACAGATCGAAATATGGAAAGAATCGGTTACAGGCTCTAAACATCGTGGTCAACCGCAGGTTCTGCTTTCTAAAAAGGAAATAGTGGACTTACTACGACCATATCCGCAGTCGATCTCAATGAAGACTGACCAGCTCTTGCCGTCGTCTAGTGCCTTAGACCCATCCTTCAGACAGTCCATGCCGTACTTGTCGCTCAGCAGCACGTGAAACTCGTCCAGCTGGTTAGTCAGTGCCGCACACCTGCAGGCGATGTAGAAACAGATGAGACCATAGTTAAATGTGTAACATGTGAGAAAAAAACAAGAGAGAGAGAGAGAGAGAGAGAGAGAGAGAGAGAGAGAGAGAGAGAGAGAGAGAGAGAGAGAGAGAGAGAGAGAGAGAGAGAGAGAGAGAGAGGTGGAGGAAGTTGGTAAGTGAGTTGGTAAGTGAGAGTAGTGTGGGGATGCACTGCGTTATAATACGAATACGAATACGAATACGAATACGAATCTTTATTGTCCATAGTTAAAATACAATAACATGGAAATTTGTCTTTAGTAGCACAAAGACTAAGACAGAAAGATTAAAAACTAAAAGAAATATTAACAGTTTTTGTTATATAAAACATTAATTAAGACAATCAGATCATACGCATGACAAATAGCTGACTTCATTGCACAACTCACATCATATTACATTACATAAAACATTAATTAAGACAATCATACGCATGACAAATAGCTGACTTCATTGCACAACTCACATCATATTACATTACATCATCACAGTACACAGAAGACAAATGTAGCCATTGTAGGTAACTGGGGGTATTACAGTTTGCTTAAATTTAAGATGCGGATTGCACTTGGTACATAAGAGTGGCCATACAAGTTTCTTTTCCAGGCCGGGGTTCTAAACCTCCGACCTGAGGGCAACAGTTCAAATGATCTACACATGGGATGACTGTTATCAGACATGATCTTTCTAGCTTTACCTTTTACCAAATCTTTATATATTTCTGTTATTGGCTTTTGTGTCTTTCCTATCACTCTGCTAGCTAGGTTTACAATGCGGTTGAGTCTGATCCTGTCTCTAACGCCAAGATTTCCGAACCAGGTAACAATGTTAAAGCATAGAATACTTTCTACTAGAGATCTGTAAACTATTTCTAAGATATGTACATTGACCCCAAAATTTTTCAACTTTCTTACTAGATACATCCTTTGATTGGCCTTTTTGCAAATAAAACCAACATGATCACTGAACTTCAAGTTCTTGTCTAAAACCGTCCCTAAATACTTAAAAGTTTCAACCTGTTCTACATTTTCAGATGCAATCTTCAGGGGGCGAAGCAGGGCAGGATCTCTCGCACGGTGTTCTTCAAAGCAAATTTCTTTAGTTTTAGTTACGTTTAGCTTTAAATAACTGTCACTGAACCAGGTAAGAAGCGTGCAAGTAAAATCGAAGTATTGCGAGAGAGATTGTTCATCTTTCAGCCTGCCTATTAGAGCCATATCATCCGCAAACTTTATCAAAGTAAAAATGCTGGTGTCGCACGTCAGTTCGTTGGTGTAGAGAGAAAACAAAACCGGCGAGAGGACACAGCCCTGCGGCGCCCCAGTGTTTACAATAATCTCGTCGGACAAGATACCGTCAATACTGACCCTCTGTGGCCTATCGCGGAGAAAGGAACGAATCCAGAGAACGAGTCCTGGACTAACGTCAAGGTCAAGAAGACGCTTGATTAGTAAGTGGGGTTGAAGCGTATTAAATGCAGAACTGAAATCCATCATAAGGCACCGGACAAAAGTACCTGAGGTATCAAGGTGTCTAGAAACAGAATCAAGTAAGGTCAAGGTTGCGTCCTCTACCCCGCGTTTTGCCTTGTAAGCAAACTGCAGAGGGTCCATGCGATTTGCCACTGAGGTAGTCAGCTGTCTACAGAGCAGTTTTTCCATGCATTTACAAACCACCGAGGTCAAGGCGACAGGCCTAAAATCATTCATTTCTCTGGCATTTGGCTTTTTAGCAACTGGTATTACAGTAGAGGTGCGCCATGATCTTGGGACAAAATGATAATTCATTAAAAGTTGAAAAAGGCGAGTAAAAACACAGGATAACTGACTATAACATTCCTTTAAAACTTTACCCCCCACCCTGTCAGGACCACAAGCCTTGCGAGGATTGACATTTGAAAGAACCTTTTTAACATCATTTTCGTTAATGGTAATGTTATTTGGAATGGTAAGCAGAGGCAGACAAACATCCTCAACTTCCTGTGAAAAATCATGTTCATCAAAACGAGCATAAAATTTGTTTAAATCATTTGAAAGTGAAACAGGATCGTCATTTTTAACACCTTGCTTTTGTACTTTCCTCCCCATCATTGTATTCAACCCATCCCATGCCCCCTTTCCATTCCCTTCTATCAATTTTTCTTGCACCTTATCTTTGTATTCTTTTTTGCTCTTTGCAATTTTCCAACGAAATTCTAACGTACGTTTATTTATAAATATCCTATTAAACTTACTATCAAACATAATAATTATGTACTAGTTCACGTAATCCATTCTTATCTGGTCTAAACGCAAGCCTTCTTCTTCACAGACTTACTGACCAACCGAAATATTTAAGCAATCAATTCTATAAGCAATATTAGCACACCGACCAACTTTAAAAATACATTTTTTATTGGCATAACTCTAAGATTGGCAGTTTAGAATGAAAGAACAACACCGATGACTTCAAGCCAACCAGTCACTCTTATACCTTTGAATCTTGTTAGTAGAAATAGGAAATGCGAGCAGGATGTCATCGAATCCATTATCAGCGTACATCTGACATTCAGGCAGCGTGGAGCAGGCGATTTTCCGCCGTGTTCCTCCGGTTAAAATCTCAGCTGCTTCACTGTGGTATAAATCATAATACAAAAAAGTAGGAAAATAATAATTGTGCTGGTAATGGTGGTAGTGACGGTAGCGGTGGTGGTAATAATAAAGAAGAAGATGATGAAGTAGTAGTAGTAGTAGTAGTAGTAATAGTAGTAGTAGTAGTAGTAGTAGTAGTAGTAGTAGTAGTAGTAGTAGAAGTAGAAGAAGAAGAAGAAGAAGCATAATTTTGCTGGTAATGATGGTGGTGGCGGTGGTGGTAAATTTGATGACGGTAAAGAAGAAGAAGAAGAAGAAGAAGAAGAAGAAGAAGAAGAAGAAGAAGAAGAAGAAGAAGAAGAAGAAGAAGAAGAAGAAGAAGAAGAAGGTGATGATGATGATGATGATGATGATGATGATGATGATGATGATGATGATGATGATGATGATGATGATGATGATGATGATGATGGTGATGATAATGATAATGATGATGATGATGATAATGACAACGACGACGATGATAAGATCAACGACGGCAACTACGATAATAATATAATAATAATCGTGATGGAATGCTGTTTTGTGGATTCAGTAAAGCGATGTCTGTAAGAATACAAAAATATACAATAACCTCAGAAATAATGTATGATTGATATAAGTGTTATCTTTCAGCACTGTAGTTTATTTTCAATTCTTTTGCTTATGCAAATGCGACCACTAATGGTTGCATATAAATTCTGTAATGGAAATAAAGATTCGTTGAGTTAAAATGAATTGACAACGACGACGACACTATTGATAATGATGATGGCATAGGTTTCTAAACTGAGTTACACGGTTTTGTGCGTCTTGGTGTGGCTTCGAAGGTCGACTTTGAGCTTTTTACATGTGCTGAGCATTCTCTCGGCATTCTTTTTCACTCTGTCAATATCGACCAGAAAACATGGTGTGGTTACATCGTTGATCGTCGCCGGTAGTTTCTTCTTCTCAGACATTTTTCAATGGTCGCTCTACTGATGATAAGCTTACCTGCAATACACAAGTCATAAGCCCATTAGAGAGAGAGAGAGAGAGAGAGAGAGAGAGAGAGAGAGAGAGAGAGAGAGAGGCGGTGAATTTATAGATTTAATCCACCAATTCGATATAGACTAGTATAGTATAGTATAGTATAGTATAGTATAGTATAGTATAGTATAGTATAGTATAGTATAGTATAGTATAGTATAGTATAGTATAGTATGCTTATGATCATTTACTAGTAAGCCAGTTAAGTGGTCAGTAGTGCAGTATAGTAGCGCACTGGGTTGTGCACACGCTAGACAATGCATCGTGAAGCAACATCGAGCCCTGGTACGTAGTATATGGATGGGTGACCATCGACGACTCAAAAATATTATAATGAAACAAACTCACAATTTACACACCCCAGTTCACCCAGCTGTGAATGGGTGCCTAGCTGACTCTGTTTAGAACCTGAGAATGTACTGCAGCGAGGGAGAGGAAATAGACACCGCCCTCATCAAGCTGGCCCAGAAAATATAGAGGACTTAAAAAACCTCTCTCCCCAATGACCGGAAGGTTAAAGGAATGCCTGTACCTTTTTAGGCGGCTTGCAATAGGATTTTCACAGGTAAGCCTATATTTGCAAAACGTTCGATGGTGTTCTAGCTTAATTTGTACTTGGAATAAAAACATATAACCACAGGTTGCATGCATAAAACGCGTGTAAGTTTTATCCAAAAGCTGCTGCGGGCAACATAATATTGTAACCAAGGCCAAGCTCGCTCAGCTGCAAAGATATTCAGGCCGGCCTATCATAGGCCTATCTATGCAAAATGCGCAGCCGCCGGTGTGACATCCTCACAGTTCCTAGTATCTTAGCTGGGCTGGGAGCGAATGGGAGCATTCTGATTGGTCGACGCGTTACAAAATTCGACGCATGCGCACAGTGCTATCATAGTCTTCGTAAGGGTTAGGGTTAGGGTTTGGGTTAGAGTTAAGAGTTTAGGGTTAGGGTTAGGGTTTGGGTTAGGGTTAGGGTTATGACGCCTAAGAACTTCGTGAAAAAGCCGGCCCGACATGACCTAGCGCATGCGCAAATGCGCTCGGATAAACTAGGAGACCCGGAACTTGAAGGATGTGACACCGGTGTGACTTATCTCAGCAGATCTGTGTAACCTATAAGTTTACTTACTTTAAAATTGCAAAATTCACAGATGCAAGAACGTAATTAAATCTAAAAGCACATGTATTTCCCCTTCTAAACTATTATTATTAATTAAGTGCATTTTAAAACCGAGTTGGAAGAATTCTCAAGTTTAAATTCTTCACTGACCCTGCACATCGGAAAAAAAACACCTTAATTCAAGTTATAATAAATCTTTATAAATATACCTCACAATTATAATGAAATTGAATGTTCTCTGTCAAATTGGGAGGCGGGGTGCGTGTGGGAGTGGTGAACTTGAATCAATAAAGCAAATATGAAGAAAGCACAGGCCTAGTACAAAGCGAAACTTTACTATATAATCGTGCGGCTTTTATACATAGCCCAAAAGTTATTTACTCTCATGTAATGGCAATGCAAAGCTTAAAGGTCACTTTGACAAATTGTAATTATTCTTGTTTTATAACATACTAAAACTGTATATCGTCTCTGAAAACCATGGAGCATACGTAAGAAAATATAAATATCTTCAAGATAAAAGTAGCTGACAATTATTACTTAACCGCTCTTGATCGACCCAAATCAGTCGCATTCAAATTCTCGAGTGACTCTATAAGCCTCCACAGCAGCAGACGATATAAAGCTCTTTAATGTAGGAAACTAGGACAACGCACTTGGGTGGTTTATGTCCCTTGCTTTAAAAAAATGGAGTCCTAAAGCGGCTTCTCTTGACGACCAGCAGAAAAATGCTTGAATATTTCTTCAACGAAGAACGCATCTGCGAATCCTGAAATACCATTTGTGTTTATTTTCCTGCCCTTTGTCCAAAATGTAAGTTTTATTTCGAAATACTGGCAGATTCAGTAGATTTCTTGACTTATTTGATCAAAAGAAGAAGAAGAAGAATATATTCTTTGTGTAGGCATGCTCTAACCTGTTTAAACAAAAAGCTGAACTTTCGAATTTACTTTTACCGTTTACAGTCAGTGTGAAATATTGCAGGTTAAACGATAATCTATGGTGCTCCAACGACTTTTCAAGTTACAGGATAGTATAGCCGGATAGGATAGCTAAAATATTGCACGACAAGATAATAATTGGTTTTCTTCATTGACCTATTCAGATCTGCATCCACCTACATGACAGAAGAAGCCTTTTCAGTCCTGATATGTAAGCGTTTGCATGCATGCATCATTGATTAGAACTCCCTAAATAATTTAGTGCAAGGCTGATTTGCACGCACACAAGTGTCATTCACAAGCGTTTGCACGGTACTACAACACTTGAAAGTACATGTACATGCTGATTTAGCCATCCTAGAAAGCAGTGATGGTATTCAAACAAGTATGTTTCATAAAACTTAGTTCAAGTAGCGATATTTGTGCATTTCTATACCAGGAAACATTTGTAGGATGGAGTAGCTGAGTATAACTAGGTGTAACATCATGATGAGCGGCGATGTTTATCCTACTCTGTCTTTCTTTGGGTAAGTCGATCTACAGTGAAAATTTAGACTGCAGTGCTTGCTTGTTCAGTTCTTGGAAAGTATATTGTATCCTTTCTTCAGTTTATTTAGTTTCTTAGTTTTTGTTTTTGGAGTATTTAATTGCAGTATTTGTTTTCAGTTGCTGAATTTGGGTTTCAGCTATATCTTGCAAATTAACTGACTGCATTTGCCCTCTCCACAATCCCCCACTTCCCTCTTAGTGTTTAATAATGACATGTAGGCAGTATTACGTTGTGTGCTTGTGGGTACACATGTATATTTGTCCCACCGCCGTAGCTTAGTGGTAGAGTGTTGGCCTGGCACACCTGATGACCCAGGTTCAATTCCTGTGGCGGGGTGGATAAAATGTGGCCATTTTCACTGTCCGTATTTGCTCTGGTGGTTCAGTGTTGATTTAGGTCCCTACCCCCTCTTCACTGGGATGGTTATTCCCATCTTCCATATTGCCAATGATGGGTGTAGACTTTAAATTTCAATGTTCATTGATATTTTTGTTTAGATTTAGAAAGATGATACTTATTTAAAAAAAAAAATACATTCTATTTTTCAGGGTGGAAAACTTTCGACTAGCCTATGTACGTCTGTGCAAAGACCATCATGTTGACCCTCAGGACTGTGTACTAGAAAAACTCAAAAGGTTTGTTGTGTAAAGTTGCTTTAAATTTAAATTGATTTTTGTTTTTAATTTAACTACATGTACTCCAATGTACTCTTGTCTTATTCACTACATTTTGAGCATTTAAAAAATAATTTGCTTTATTTGATTAATTTAAAATCTGACTTTTTCTCATTTATCATAATCATTATGATAAATGAGAAAAAGTCAGATTTTAAACAAAACCATTTATATATATTTTCTTTCAGTTTGGAGCACTCGGGGGGCAAAAGTAGAGCAACCCTTGACCTTTCAACTCAGAGCTTGACCCCTAAGTCTTGTGCTGTGTTGGGCAAAGTGTTGGCCACTGACCAAAACTTTACTGAGCTGAGGTTTGCGGACTGCATGTTGTCTGAAGATGGTAACACTTTTGTGTACTTATAGTAGGATTAATATTATGTATGTGTATGTTTGTGTGTGTTAGCATTTATTGTCGAAGTGGACTCAACTCTTTCATAAACATCTGCTATAACCAGACATGTCTGAAGTACCTGCCTTTGTGTAATGCTCTAAACAATGCAGGATTCCCAAAACAAAAATAGTTTCGGTGTTTGGCTCTTTAGGACTAGTGCACAAGAAGTTTGTGTCTGCACTGCAGCTCATTGGAATATCATGGCAGCAGAGTAAAAGTCTTGCTCGATACCTATCAACCAGTGTCATGATGGGCTCTAGATGGTGTGTGAAAGGAGTAGATTCAGGGTGATGTGGCATAATTGACAAACTATGCTGAGTTCATTACAACGTTGTTTGAGTTAGCAGTTTTGGTTGTGATAATGTTATCAAAATGTTTAGGAGTGTGTTTAATGTGTGTGTTTGTATGTGCATATATGCATGTTTAACTTTAAGGCCAAAGGGACATGCATATATATACCTGAACTTATTGCATTTATTTTGGATCTTGTTTCAGCCCTCAAGAATTTGGTTCAAGGTTTGGCGTACAATGGATGTGTAAAAAAGTTGGATTTAAAGGTTCTGGAACTTTTAATTTAAATGTATTTTTGCTTACAAGTACTTGTTTACATACATGCATATAATTCCAGTAAACGAGTGTGTGGTGCATTTGACAAAAGTGTCACAGTATGTGTAGTGATAATTTTTGAGTGTATTGTTATGAGTGAAAGATAAAATACAATTGAAGAGATAGATACAAAAATGTAAGATCTGTCTCTCTTATTCTTCAAGATGTATCATAACATTCTGCTGGCATCCACAATAGAAATGGCATAAGAGAATAAAAATGAAGACACAAATGTAGTTTTGTTTTACCTTTTGGCATTTCAGGGCAATAATATCAGAGGCACGGGAGTGGAGGCCCTTGGCAAGATGCTGCGACACAATAAGAGTATTCTCAGGTTTGTTTGGTTTCTAATTCCTAGCATTTAAAACAATTAAACAAAATTACTGCAGTTTTATTTTATTTTATATACATATTGTTTTAACACAATTAGAGAGGAAAACAATTCGTTCTTAAGTGTAAATTCAAATAAAATTTAATAATATATAGTTATTTATGTGTGAGAATATAAAGTATTGATTTGTCCATGCAGTATTTGTCTGGAATGGAATGGGCTAGGAATGCTGGAGACCTCGTTTGCCTCTTTTTGTGATGGTCTGGCTGCCAACAGCTGTCTAAGAGCTCTTGATCTACGCAACAATCAGATCAACCATGAGGGGGCTGAAGAGCTTTCTGCCTCTCTCAAACGCAACATTACACTGAGAGCTTTGGGTGTGTATTTTTATTTTTAGTATTGAGTTATTTGTTATATAATGCAAATAGTTTGTAGACCGTTTTCTTTTCCTTGATAATATTATCTCCAACCAGTTTGTTTTCAGATTCACTTGTTCAGATTCGTAACAAATGCAAAAATTATTTAGCACCGCTCTTGTATATATCTGCAAGACATGAGCATCAAACTTGATTTGTTACATAATTTGTAGAATAGTGACATTTTAACCCCTGAAAGCATTGTATGACAAAGGTTAAAAATACCATGGAGTGGATGGCTGTAATTATTAGAATTAATATCTAGTCATGAAACACAATTACTAAAATGCGAAACCTGATTTATCAGCAGTTTAGACTAAGTTCCTGTTTGTGTTAGTCATATTTTGTCTTTAGCATAACGATCATATGTATGAATCTGGCACTTTTTCTCTCCTTATTTTTTTACCGTTATTCCTCTGACCACATTGAACATGCAAAGGGTGCATGGAAAACCCTCTCTATACAGATGTTGAATATCATCATCAATTATTTTTTATTAGACTTGGTTCCTTAACAACAGACAATAGAAAGGGAAATGGCACTGCATTAACATGCATCACCTTCACAAAGCAGCACAGGTTCTAATTTTATTATGTTAGATTTGATTGTTGTTCAGACATGCGGTGGAACAACATAGGACTGCTTGGCGGTCGAGCGTTCCTAGAGATGCTGAAAGCCAACAAAATCCTGTCACGTTTGGAGCTGGCAGGAAACAATGTACCGAGTGATGTGGCAAAGGCTATTGGTTAGTACTGCATAACGTTTTGTTCTTCTTGTCCTTGAAATTGTACAATAGGAGTACTTCCTAAATAGCTGTCAACATGTATTTTGTACCGCTTTTCAGGGGAAGCAACTCTCATTGACCTACTTTCGGTTTATTTAGGATAGCTGTCAACATGTATTGTGTACCGCATTTCAGGGGAAGCAACTCTACTTTCGGTTTATTTAGGGATAATGCCTATTATACATGGGCATTTCTGCACTCCCTGTGATCCAGTGGATATGTGCATGTGTGCGTGTGTGTGCAGGGCTAGAAATTAACTTTTTTCTTTGGGGGCCACCGGGCCCCTTGATTGAAAAATTTGAGGGCCCACAAGCAACTTTCGGGGCCCAACTTGAAAAATAGTGCAAACAAAAAAACAAAAGAATTATTGACAATATAATAAGTAGAAAGTACAATTTGTCTGATAATCTAAAATAAAAACAATTGAATTTCCAATTTTGCTGATTGATGTAATTTTTATTTGCCTTTTCTTTCACTTTCAAACATTACCAACAAAAAAGGGGAAAAAAAACCACACACACATTCAGCGACACACATATTCCAGTGACTAGTGAGCCTGAAATGGCCATTAAACAAAATAGAAAAAAATCAAGTGAGTCTCTTGTATAATACTTTTCAGGTTTGTGACTGAGTATTGCACAATACACATCATTAAATTTTTAATATGAGTAACCTAACAAAAAATCTGACCTCAATGCACAAAAGTTCAAAACAAAACCATGAAAGGGAACTAAACTTAACAGTACTCTTCCTCGTTCACTTCAAGGCCAGGAAATCTTTTTTTCCACCTTTCATTGTAGTTCCTTGATCTTTTTTCCTCTTCATACTTCTTTTTTCTCTCTTTTTCTTGTTCTTTCCTTTCGTCGACGTTTTCTTCTGGCGTCTTTCGCTTCCCAAAAATTGGAAAATACGCCATCGCCGATTGTTTTAGCAACTGTATGGCGACGATATGTAGCCATACTTTCGTACTTGCAAAGATGGACATTTTGCGCTTATGTTGTGCCATAGCCTTTTGTTTATTATATTAAAAAGATATTGAAGTGTATATTAAACTTTTGAGTGCAAAATTAAAGGGTTTTCGCTTCTTTTCTCAGTTTTTTTTTTCTGTCCAAATTTAGGGCACCGGTGTGGGTTGCTTCCCTTGGCCCAAATACGAAATTGCCGAGTAGAGCTAGATCTAGCTGTAGCAGACGAATTATTTTGCGGGCCAAGCGGGCCCTTCGTTTTTCAACTTTCCGAGCCCGAAATCAACTTTGCGGGTTTTTGGCCCCGGGCCCCCGCTAATTTCGAGCCCTGGTGTGTGTACTTGGGTGTGAGTGTGTGTGTGTGTGTGCATGAGTATCATGTGGACCCTTACTAATAGATTTGTCATTTTAATGCTAAACCATATGCTGTATTTTATTACATAATTATTAAAATTAAACTCAAATTAAAGAAGATGACAGCCATTCAAATGTATTTCCAGACACTTGCACACAATATTAAATACTAAAATTCAACAAAATCGCTTCAGCCATTTTTGAGATATTGAGCGAAATGTGTTTGGCAACAAAATGACTCCAGTGACCTTAACCTTTGCTGAAGAGCAAATATGATGGTACAAGAGGGAGGCCACTAACTTAAGTAATATCCCTATGAAGTTTGGTCAAAATCCATTCAGTGGTTCTTGAAATAAGGTGTCCGATGGATTGTGACTGACTTTGGCTTGTTCTTATCCCCCCTAGATTGTGCAACTCACAGCAGATCTACAGTTCAATTAGTGTAAAACCGTGGTATTGAGATTGTGCAACTCACAGCAGATCTACAGTTCAATTAGTGTAAAACCGTGGTATTGCAGGTACAACTCTAGATTAAAAGGTATAAATATCAATTGTTCTAATTTTATTCGTTTCAGAAACTGCTGTGGACAACAACGCTGATCGTCAAACGCTGTCAGATCAGTATAGCAAACATACACACACCCTGTCAGTGCACGTGAAAAATCTAGAGAAAGAGAAGGGGCTTCAGGTAAGATCCAATCCTTTTCTGTCACTGAAGTTCGTGCATTAGACTCCCATCTCTCATATTTGTTGATACATCAGTTCCACCCTACACCCACCCAGTTTTGTTTTAATTTTATATTTTTTATTTATTTAAATAATATAAACCCATACTATACTGAAACACTGTTAAAAAAAAAAAATTCTTGCTTTCACTGGATCCCGAGTGTGAAGAACAGTACATTTGAATGGTATAGTGAGGTTGTAATTTATTTGTATTCTTTGTCAGATTTCAGAACTGATGGATCAGATTGACCGAAAAGAAGAGGCACTTAGACATACCAAAAGGTAACATGAAAATGAGTTTTCTTACAATAAAATGGGCAAGGTGAAAGAAGTACAGTTGTTACATCTAATTTCTAAACTACAGTGGATGGAATATATAGGTAATAGGCTTACTTTTTAGAAGAAGACATCATTGCAGTAACCACGTCAATGGAGAGCAGGAACCAGGCCCACGACCTTGCTGATTTAAACTTAGTTCATATCCCTCCCACTCAAGCCATTACGTACTGTACCGATAAATGGAATAAAGTGGCCAGCGCTGATGGTCAGCCTGTTTATGATTCAGAATATTGCAATTAAGTTTCCTCGCAAGATTCCAAAGTGTCCTTACACGTTCCTTATTACTTTTGGTTTCACTTTCAGAACGTCATCTCTGCAAATGGGTCATTTACAAGGAGCTCTAGAAGAACGAAAGGGAGCCTTCAATTCTCTTGCTGCCAAGTGAGACAAGAATTTATTTATTCTTTGTTGTTTTGTTTTTGTTGGAGCTTTCTTTGCAGCTGACAAAGAATATATATATAGAAAGTAAACAGGCTTTCGTTGCTCCCATTTTAGCATGCAAAGTTAGCATAGTCTAGCATAGCAAGTTAGAGTGTGCAGGTATAAAAGTCTTTAGTCATCATTTTATTGTGCATTGTTTTGTGCTGTATTGTGTTGTGTTGTATTGTGTTGTGTTGTATTGTATGGTATTGGTTTGTATTGCTGGGATGTACATCTTGTACTGTAGCTTCTGCGGAGAAACTATTATCTGTGATATATCGGGGCAGTTTACCTTTTATGACTTTTTATGACATTCACCTCTAGTTTATTGTATAATGTATTTAACCGTATGTTTTGTTATTTATTTGTTTTATTTACTATTTTTTGATTGGACTACTTCTCATGTGTATGTAATAATATTTTTAATTCTTTTTGGTAATTGTGCTGATGCTGCCATTGTAATTGCTCAGTTTGAGATGAATAAAGTTGTATTGTATTGTATTGTATTGTATTGTATTGTAAGTCTTCATGAGGGTAACTGGTCCATAACCCATTTACACCTTTTTTTATTTGGTTTCTCACTTCTTTTCAAATATTAATTTATCTTTATTGTTTTGTTTGTGATGCAGACTATCCATGGTAGAGTCTGAGTTGGTTCTGGCAGAACAAAAAGCTAACGACTATGGGTCAGTGGTCAACCGACTCAAACAGGACATGAGTGACATGGTCATTAACCATCAAGCTGAAATCAGAAGTGAAAAGGAGGTAGTGTGACTATTAAAATATTAACAAAACAATATAGTACGAAAATACAAAAGAAAAGGGCTAAATTGGAATATTAAAACATTAATAAATATAAATATCAATAAACAAAGTACTTTAACCCTTCATTGTGAGCTCTGTGGAATCGCAGATACTCCCACTGCCAGCTGTCCGGAGCTGCATTCAGTGTTCTTTCACCCACCTACACACAATAAAACTTCCAACTATTCACTAGAAACTGTCTAGGGCTGAGCTCCAGTCACATTTATGTGACATACAAACCATGGGAAAGAACTCTGCCAATAGTTTTCTCCAATGGGTGGTCTCATCGTGCAGAAATGTGACTTCGACTCTCTGCCCTACAGTCACATTAATACGACATTGGTGGTGAAAGGGTTCACATAATTGTCAACTATTGTAAGTGACTGTTTTAGCTCATCCATATCCAAAAGACAAATCCAGCAAGCATTGTAAAAAAAGTAAATGAAAAAAAAATTATGATGAATGTGAAGAGGATTTATGCTTCTCCAGCCTTATGAAACGCAGTATTTTAATATTATTAAATTTAAATGAATAAGCACTTGTTCTAGATGTTATACCAAAAAAGAATGGGTTTAAAAAATCGTAATATTTTGTCTTCCCTTTCATGTCACATATTAGGATGGCAAATACTGTAAGTGAGGGCTTGGAAGAGGTGGCGCTAGGAAACAAGCTTTTAGTCCTCAATCACTTTTTATTGTTAAGTCTGCTGCACTGTAAAGCCTTGTAATATTATATTTGTGTTTGTTCTTCAGGAGAGAGCACAGATGGAGATGAAATACCTCAAGGAACTATCAGACCTGCAAGACAAACATCTACATGCACAAACCAAAGTATATTTGTTACATAAGACATCAAAGTAGTACATGAACTTAATTATTATTTTAAACTTTGGGGTGAAGAGAGCGGAGAGAGTGGAGGGAAGGGGGGTGAGGGTGGGGGAATTTTTGAAGGAATATTTAAGTGTAAAAGAAACTAGCTAGAAAAAAAGGTATGTTGTATTTCATCAGAATATCATCTTTCATTTTACATGCTTTCGTTTTACATGACTTGGCTCACATCATAACTTCTTTCTACCAATTTCTAAAATATAAGAAGTATAATTGAAGAATGGATATTGCATGCATATTTTTGAATCAATACTTATCACATGTTGGATGTGGTGACAGGGAGATGATTTAGATCGCAAGTGTCGACAACAGCAAGAACAGATTTTTGAACTCAAGGAACAAGTCACCCATCTACAAGCTGAACTCAAGCTCAAAGGGTCACAGTTTGAAGGTGAAGTATTTTTACTTTGCCTTTATGTAATGAAGCTTTGAAACTTGCATCGACTTTTCTAACTCTCTTGATTTTGTAGAAAGAAAGATATATATTATTATGAGACTAAGTGTATGTGATGTATATTCGCATTAAAAATATTATTAATACTTGCAAATAAAATATATGGATTTCATATAGTTATATTGTGTAGCATTGTACCACAATATGTATGAGTCTACACGTTTCCGGTATTTTTTTGTAATACTTGTATTTTTTCCAGAACGCTTGTCATCCGAAAAACAAAGACAGAAAGAGATGCTCCGTGATTTGGAAGCCTCCAAAAGCAAAGAAGTGAGAGCTTGTAGAATTTTGGGCAAACTGTGTATAAAATCTGTACATATTGTGAATTGAAGAATAGATATTGCATGCATACTTTTGAATCAATTAATACTTATCACATGTTGGATGTGGTGACAGAGAGATGATTTAGATCGCAAATATGTTGCTGGTTTATGTTGACTTTTATTCTCTTTATTTTCATTTTGTTCACATTTAATGGTCCCCTTTCATCTCCTCATAGATGGGAAGAGAACAAGAAATAAAGGCAGATTAAGTCTTTTCCTCCAGCTATATTCTATTTTCTAATTTCAGATCAACAAGAAATAAAGGCAAAGTCTTTTCTTCCAGCTATATTCTATTCCAATTTCAGATCAGCCATGTGCGACAGGAAGCGGAGGACACAGAGAGGGCGCTGAGGGAAAGGATACAGAAAATGGAGTCTCACCGCTTGGAACTGGAAGAAGAAATCTCTCGGCTCAAATCTCAGAACATGAGTGACAAGTTGAATGCTGAAGAACAGCTGCAGTCCTCCAAGCAGAGAATAAAAGCTGAAGAGGTGAGGCATACTTTACTCTAAAAAAATTTTGGTTTAAAGAATAGTTCAGTAGTTTACACAAGTTTTTGGTCTGGTGATTCACCCAGGTATCTTAATTGAAAATTTTAGACCTATAACAAATAACTGATAAATTGTATGTAGCATAGAAAGAGCTTCAGTTTGGAAATTATTCATGCAAGAATTTAAAAAAAATTAAATATGGAATAATAATAATATGGGTAAAGACAATAATCTATTACCCCAAAAGCATTTTGAAGTGTTCAGTTTTACTTAAAATTTTGGAAGGTGTAAATGAAATCAGAATTAAAAGTATTTGCAGTGTGGTGAAAACTTAAAGGTCAGGAAAAACAACCTAATCATTTTGCATTGGTTGCATTTGCACACAAACTAAAGAGCGCACACGCAGATGAAAAGAGTGCAATCATTACTATGTAATTAGCCGAATTAAATTACTAACGTTTCAAATCCTCAGTAACAATTTCTCTTTTATTTTGCAGGACCAGCGACACAGACAGCTGGAAGAGAGAGTGCGTGTGCTGCAGACGAGCAAAGATGAACTGCAGAGTCACTGTAACCAGCAAGCATCCCTAGTATCAGAGCTACAGAGCAAGAACAGCGGCCTGACTCTGGAGGTGGAAAACTACAAACGACGACTAGAAGAAATGTCGCAGGTTGGCAATTTATTTATAGTCAAGTAAACTGTATATGCATAATAGATTTATGTATGAGCAACCCCTAGTGTCAGAGTTTTAGAGCATGAATAGCAGTTTTACCCTGGAGGTGGAGAACTGCAAAGGACAACTTTAAGAAATGTTGCAGGTCGGAAACTGGAAACATTGCTTGTACCAGTCTGTTTGCTTTGGTTTGGTTTTGCAGTACACACTGCCATATGACATTGTATTTTTATATCTCAAGTTACATCTTAAATGTATTGCAATAAATGATCGTAATGTCTAGCTCTTTTTTGAATGACGGCTCTAATGATTCAGCCAATACAGGCACATGAAGTTTGGGTGAAATCAATGCAAACTGCAAAGCTCGTCTTTATTGCAGCAGACCTAATGTTTTTCAGCCTATGCAAGGATGGAAGGTAAAGTGACCAACCTAATAAATGAAACTTCAATTTTGAGGTAGATCTTTCTTTGCCCGTCAATTCACTGCATGCTCAACACTCATCCGCTATGTTTCTGCAGGAACTTGCAGAGAAGAACAACTACACCATGGCTGAGGTGGGCAAAGTGAGGATAGAGCTGAACCAGTCCATCAACAAGCTGGAACAAGAACGCTCTTCGCAGTCAGAGCTCCGAGACAAGCTGGCCCAGGCAGACAGAGAGTTGTCAGGTAGGATGACTGCATTTGTATTTTTAACATGAACTTTCTTGTACACATTTTTCCTGTGGTTGGTACTCCAAGTAGTAGAAGTTTGGTAACAGACAATACACTTCTATGGTGTTTCAGAACAGCTGCTAAGACACCGGCACGCCATAGAGGAGAAGGACCGAGAGCTTGTATCTGTGCAAGAGAAGCTTCGAGCCAGGGAACTGGAGATCCAGCGTTCCAGGGAAGAAGAGGCTCAGAGGGCCCAAATGCTGCAGAGTGCCATTATGTCGTATTGCACGAGGTCTCCCAGATGAGTTCCAGGGTATTTAGGGATTACAGTTGTGGAGTTCAAATTTTCAGAAGAAACTGTCACAGGTTTTCGGAGTAAAGATCAGCATATTGCTTGTTGACAAGATGTCAGATCATCTCGGTCATCCAGCTGATGTAAAATGAGTGTATATTCAGCGTGTGTGATCAGGCTGCCATGCTATGAGAGTTGCAGTTAATGAGAAGTATTCTGTTTGAGATCAACAACCCCAAATTAACGGAACAGTTTCTGATGGTTTGTTTATAAAAACATTTGAGGAATTGACAATAAAATTTGGCATGCTACGTTTATTTGCCAAGACAGAATAATGATTGAAATGAGCATCTTATGACAACATGATTACACTTTAATCAAATTAGTGAACAAGACATCAGTTACGACTACTGCCAATAATTAATTTTATATCATGTTTCATTATACAGGAACAGCTGTATCCATACTTACTGCTTCCATTCCTAGCTACCTATAATGTAAGCTTTATCGGTCGGATGCTTGCAAATATTCAACTGATTCCACTGTAATTGATGTATATTTGATCATTGACGTGTAAGATTTTTTTCAAAGGGAGGAGTGGGAGGTAGGAGGGTGTGCTGGTGATGGGGGTGGAGGGAGGGAAATGGTCTTTGGGGGATAAGGTGGAGAGTAAATGATGATGAAAATGATACCCATAATTTTCAGTGCATAGACACACCCATAGCAAAGTTTAAACCACACTGCAGAAGTATACTAACATGTTTATAAGAAATGTCACTGCCAGGAAATCGGTGTTGAATTTATTCACTGTGCTCTCATTATGTCTGGGAAAACATTTCTGTTGTTTGTTGTTCATACAGTCAGTATGACAGAACTAGGCTGAGAACAGGTGCTAGCTGAGATAAGCTGCTAAATTTGCTCTGCTGTAGTTTGCAAAATAGCTCAGACTGCTGATTAGGAGTAGTATGTGGAATAGATAAAGCTATGTCAAGGCTCACTACTGTAGCACTGTACATTGCAGCACACTGTATAGCACACATTAATATTTGCGTTAAAATGATATTTCATTCTGCTGCTGTTGAAAAGCATCACTACCAGACTGCACTGTAAAATATATTTGTTTACTAATATCTGCACAGTATTTGTGCATAGTGTATTCATTGCACAGCTTTCGTAGCTGTAGTTTTGTATAAAATTATGCATAATGTAGATTCAACTTGTTAGAATTGCAGTTTGAGTGTCAGAATGGAAAAAAAACTGCAGTAATTATGTTTTGGATTCATATTACTTGCTTACTGCTTTAGTTTGTTTATGATCATATTTGAGAGAATGTACCACACATAGCACCTCCCACCTATTCTGTCCTATCCCGTACCTCGAAAGTCGTTGAGGCACCACAGACTATCATTTAACCAGCATACTCCATCTTTCTCTGTCCTCAGCAACCCTCATGGCTTCGCTCAGTGTCAAGCCAGTCTATTTTTGAATGTTGTCCTCCCACCTCTTTTTCTGTCTTCCTCTTCTTCTCCCTCCTTGCACCGAGCCTTGCAGGATGGTCTTTGCAAGGCCTGATGCTCTGGTGATGTGGCCATACCATCAGAGTTTCAGTTTTTTCACCACTGTGAGCATGTCATTGTGTTGTCCAATGGCTTGTGTCAATGGTCTGTCGGACTTCATCGTTGGTATTGTGCTGGGTATAAGGGAATGCCCATTAGTTTTCTGTAGCACCTCAGGTCCATGCTTTGTATTCTTCGTTGTAGGTCTGCTAGGAGGGTCCATGTTTCGCCAGAGTATAGGAAGATGGAGATGACAAGGGAGCGCAGCAGCCTTACCTTGGAGTGTTGACTGGTGGTCATGTCTTTCCAAAGGGGCCAACCTTGTCAGGGCAGCAGTTGTTTGTGCAATCCTGAAGAGGACTTCCTGTCAGGACCCATTATTTGATACAACAGCTTTTAAATATTTGAAGTTATGCACCATGTTGAGGGATTGGCCTTTGACTTTGATGTCTGTGTTGATGCCATTGGTGTTGTTGGTCATCATTGGTCTTCTCTGCACTTATTTCCATATTCCAAAGGCTCTGGAGGTCATGTCAAGCCTCTGTACCAGCTGTTCAAATTCTTGTTCCTCTCCAGCCTTTCCATCAATGTCATCCGCAAAACGGGGGTTGGAAAATGCTCCACCTCCTATGCTGACTGTGCCTTCGTGATCTGCAAGGGCATCTGACATGATGCGCTCCAGGAAGGTGTGGGAGAGAAAAGGCATCCTTGACACATGCCGATTGTTGTTCTGAACCAGTTCCCGATGGAGGACTGCACTGGTAGCCTTGTCATACAGTCTTTTGATGACTTCAATAATGTTAGGGCTGATGATGTACACCCTTATGGTCACCGTTGTCCACAGAGCTGCATGCCAGAATAGGACAAACGCTTTCTTGAAGTCTACAAACACATGATATAGATGTTGTTGGTGCTGTAGATATTTTTCGCAGATTATTCTGAGGTTGAAAATCTGCTCACGCATACAAATACATACTTATACTAGTTTCCTTTCATAGGTTGCCTATTGATCTTAAACATTCCTTGTTGCATCTTACTTTGACCTTTACCTATTCTTAAATGTAACAATCATGGATAATATATATATAAGAACAGAAAATCACTCTGTGGCTGTTTGTGATAAAAATGTATAGTGGTCAAAAACCTCAGCAGACAGTTTTTTTTTACAGTCTGTCTAACTGTGTCATTTTTTTTCCCATTCGTTTTCTTCAGAAAAATGTTTAGCATCTTCCAAAGTTCTAGAGAATAGTACAATGGGAATTCAGCATTAGCATATAAAACTAATGCAGAGAACACTGGCTTTTCTTTTTGTAAATTACGAGTATAAATTAGTATAATACTGGGTAATATTTGTTTTCACCTTCCGTCCAGATCCATTTCGTTGGTTGAATTAAGAATGTTGTACTGTGTTTATGTTGATATTTTAAAAATTGTGTACGTGGAAAAAGAAAGAATAAACTAGTATAAGTAACATTTGTTTAAAAGTTCTTTTACAACTTTTCATATATGAATGTCTGTTTCAGCTCTAATGAATCTTTTTGAACATGTCAAAATTGTCAGTGCCACCCCCCCCCACTCCACCCCATTGACTTTTGTTTTATACACTGTAAAACTAATTATTAGGATAGTCTATTCAAATATTGTAAAATGTTCCAGACAACCAAGTGGTATGAATTTCTGTAACAGGGTTCGCACAGTTTGTGAAAGTCTGTGAAAGTTTGTGAAAAACTAAAAAAATTATCTGGGCCCTGGAAAGTCTGTGAAATTCACGAAATTGGACTTAGGTCTTTGAAAGTCTGTGAATTTCATGATGTTGAGAAAATCAGATTTCAGCAGTTGTATAAAGTCTAAGAAAAAAAAAATGAGTGATGAGGGTTTTTCCAGCGCTCCCACACTCCCGATGGCAACCTTGTTGATTTCGCCATTTTTTGGGTCGCTAGGTAACACAGCTTCTTACTTTGAAGAGTTATTTCCCTTGAACTCCTGGATCATGCGCACCCGGATCTGTTTCCGCCGCGATATTTTACTGTTTCTGAGTGAAAATCGTTGCCACTTGCGAAACCCCGTTCCATCATGCCTAGGTTGTGTGTTTTTAACGATGCTTGGATAGAAAAAGAAGACTACAAGCTTTGGCTTACAAAAGATCCACGCAATGACAAGCGAAAAGGTTTCTGTTGTGCGTGTAAGTCGACGATCGACGTGTCACGCATGGGTGAAGGCGCCATCAAAAGCCACAACAAAGGTTGGTTAAAGAAGCAAAATCTCTCTCTCTCTCTCTCTCTCTCTCTCTCTCTCTCTCTCTCTCTCTCTCTCTCTCTCTCTCTCTCTCCCTCTCTCTCTCTTTTGCAGGACTGGTGAAAAAAAAAATCCTGAAAAAGTAATTTAAAGGAATGGTGACTTTATTTCTTTCCCTTTACAATACCGCAAACCACGTGTGGATTATTCTTCGTATTCTTTTTGATGTTTTGCGAGGGCCCACAATCAATGCATCAATCATTCTGACCTCCCATATGTTTTTGAGGGGATTCGCATCTTAACTGTTTTTTCAAGTGGAACCTTTTACAAAAATGTTCAAGGGCTTAGGGTTAGATTACGTAACAGCATTATATATCGTTAGACCTTGAAATGACTTTACAGTTTGACACGAAAGTTTAGTTTTTTCTTAACTGATGCACATTTAACGCACAGACACACACACTTGCACAAATCTGTTCCATTGGGCGTTAATAATAATATGTATTTTATTTTTTAGGTGCAAAGCACATCAAAAATGTGCTGAAGGTTCGGGCTGTGGTGCCTATCACTTTATATGCTGCAAATTCTCCTACCAGTCAGCAACCAGCCAAGCCTTCGACAGCAAGTTCTAGTTCAAGCAATCCCTCAAGTTCTTTGGATAATGTGCCTCAGCAGACACCCAACAATGGAGATATGCAATCCTTTGTGACATCAACCAGTGTACTGAGAGCTGAAATTATTTGGGCTATGAAATGTGTGGACTCTCACTTTAGTATGAACGCTAATGCAGATCTTGGGGACATCTTCAGTGCCATGTTCCCCGACAGTGCCATTGCCCGTGGCTATTCATGTGCAGATAAGAAAACAGCGTATTTGTGCACTTTTGGTCTTGCCCCTTATTTTAAAGAACAGCTTTCAAAAGCAGTTAAATCTGCTGAGAACTATGTGCTTCTCTTCGATGAGACATTGAACAAAGAACTCCAAGAAAAACAGATGGATATTCACATCCGGTTTTGGAGCAAGGACACTGTTGTGACCAGATTCTTAGAGTCAAAGTTCCTTGGACATGCTTCAGCTGAACACTTGTTTGATGACCTGTGTCCTTTGGTTGCATCTCTTGGACACCGAAGTTTGATTCAACTCTCCATGGATGGACCGAATGTTAACCTGAAACTGCGGAATTTGCTTGCTAATGACATTGAAAAGAACACACCTTGTAAGCTGATTGATGTTGGAACATGTGGGCTACACGTTGTGCACAACTCTTTTCGTGCTGGATGTACAGCAACCTCATGGGAGATTGAAACCTTGCTTACTGCAGTCTACAACCTTTTCAGAGACTCTCCAGCTAGAAGAGAAGACTTACGTGTTGTGGCAGAAGCAACAACAGTTCCCTTGAAGTACTGTAGACACAGGTATGTTATACATTCATTACAACTTTTAATGCTCATATTCATTAACTAGATGTAGATGCATAGAGCCTTCTCATGGCAGTTCTGGCAATTCTCTCTCTCTCTCTCTCTCTCTCTCTCTCTCTCTCTCTCTCTCTCAACACAAATATGATTTGAATATTTAAATTTTTTTCGGAATGATAATAGTGTTTAATTTTTAATGTACTTTAACTTTGATGTTTATGTTATTACGTTAATTTTGTTGTATCAATAAATTTTGTTTAATTCAATATGTGGGTGTGTAAAATATAAAAGAGTTTATAGAATAAATTTTGTTTAATTCAATATGTGTGTGTAAAATATATACAATATAATATAAAATATATAATTTTAAATGTAATTTTTATAATTTTTCCCCATACATTTATGTACTTGAATTAATTGACTTGTTCATTGTGGGGTGAGTTTGGGTAGAGGCTCATATAAAGCAGTTTGTCACATGCTTTAAATTTTAAGTTTATCGTTTGCTCAGAGCATACGATAAACTTAAAATTTAAAGCATGTACTGATGTAGCCACCTTTCTTTGAAGGTATACATTTTCGCACTGGGAATGGACAATTGCATCACTGACATTGACATCCATCCCTTGATGTGTGTTTGTTTCAGGTGGCTTGAGAATGCAGAGCCAGCTCAACGAGTTATTGACCCCCTTCCAAACTTGGTTGCCTTTGCATCTGCTGCAAAAAACAAAAGCATAACTGAGCCAGTTTGCAAGTCATTCCTTGACCTCATCCGGCTACTTGGTGATCCCTTATTGAAATCCAAGCTTGAATTTTTTGTCTCGGTTGCCAGGGAACTGGAGCCCTTTCTGGCGTTGTACCAGACTGACAGACCTCTGCTTCCATTCTTGGCTGAGGACATGGGTAGTCTGATAAAGTCTCTTCTGAAGAGGATTGTCAATGACAGCATAATCGAGGGAGCAACAAGCTTGTCTGTGGTGCGCATTGACTGGGAGGCAAACTTAAAAGATCCCAGCAAGGTGGATGTTGGATTTGCAGCCAAAAGGAGCATGCTCTCTAAAGAAGCATCTGACCGCCAAAGGTTCAAATTCCGAATGGACTGTCAAGTCTTCATCAAAGCATTAGTGAAAAAGTTGCTTGATAAAGCTCCTATCAAGTATGCCCTTGTCAGGAATCTTTCTTGGCTCAACCCCTGCAAGATTGTATCTGCTGTTCCTAAGGACCGGACCCATGCTGGAACACAGTTGGAGAATGCACTACACATCTTGGTTGATGCAAAACGAGTGAGAGAAGAGAAGTGTGACATTATCAGAAGGCAGTATGTAAAACTGTGTGAGACAGTTGTTTTAAATGAAAGTGCGTCTGAGGCATTCAGGTCCTTCAACTACAAGATGGACAGACTGGATGAACTGTTCTATGGTGAACTTCATCAAAAAGAAGAATTCAGAGAGCTGTGGGCAGTTATACAAATGCTTCTACTCCTATCTCACAGCCAGGCTGCTGTTGAGCGAGGTTTCAGTGTGCATAAACAGACAACAGTTGAAAACTTGAGCAAACAAAGTCTGGTCGGCAGACGACTGATCTACCAGGCAGTGAGGTCAGCTGGAGGACCCTTGTCAGTGCCAGTAACAAAGGATCTTCTCTGTTCTGCTTCTGGTGCCAGACGAAAATATGAAGAATACTTGGAGCAGCAGAGAAAGGAAGATGAGAAGAAGAAGATGGCAAAGAAAAGAAAGGCTTTTGATGAAGAGGTGGAGGCACTCAAGACCAAGAGCAAGCAACTCAGACTGGATATTGCTTCTCTGGACGAATCTGCAAATTCCAAGGCAGAAGCTGCAGAAAAGCTGGGGAAACTGGCTCTGATATCAGAGTCCAACGCTCTTAGAAGAAGGGCACAAGAAAAGGCTGCTCAGTTGAAGGAGAATGAAAAACTTGTTGAAGAAAAAGTTTCCCTTTCCTCTTCAATATCTTAAATCAATGGAAAAATCTTTGTCCTTGTTGCTGACTTTGACTTTTAAGTAAAACCTGTCACACATAATATAATTTGCAACATTTCTTTTTCAATTTATAATATTAAGCAGTGTTGAATTGAACGTTTTGGTTATTGGCGGAAGGTCTGAAATACAAGCCGACCTAAGACAAAGTCTCTTTACTTGCAGGTATATAAAGTAATTTGTGTTGATCAGTACATTTGTCCCGTCAGTGCACATTTAGTATCTGTTTTGGACTTGGTCGTTTGGCTTCTCCAGGGTTGTGGAAAAGTTTGTGAAAAGTTTGTGAATTTTACAAGGTGTGAACTGTACGAACCCTGTGTAAGAAAATATTTTATTTTCCAATAATATTGGTATTTACATTAAATGTCCTCAGATCATTAAAATATTTCAAAATTTTGTATCATCAAATTCAACAGTGCATGATTTCAACTGCACACATGATCATGCATACTCACATCACACACGTACACTGTGAAATGTGTGCATGCCTACACTCACGCACACTCGCATGCACATGCACGCGCACTCACACACACAGAATTCCATTACCAACATTCACAGTAGATACTCATCATCACTATCAAAGATTCACAGAATTTGTTATGAACATCAGCTGTTTAAAATAATTATTCTTCACAAAATTAAACAATCCCATACATTACAGCAATAAATGGGACAAGGTATAAAAAAAATCGTGGATCCATAACATTCAGAAGATAAAATACATTAATGTACCCTTGCAAGTTGCACAAAGACATCACTGGGATATGTACAATCATAATAGATTCCCAATTTTTTTTTTCAAATATAAAATATTACGGTAGTAAACAGATTGATTGATTGATTTATTGTTGCTTTAGGTCCAGCGGACTCCTCCGAGCCAAATCAGGACCGGACAACCCCCGATCCGCATAAAAGATCTGCCGAAACAACCCTAGTGGGAAAATTGAACGCCCTCCACCGGCCAGTCACTTTACAATAAAGACATCCCACGCGGGGGACGGCTGAGGGTTTACCTCAACTACGCGAACCCCCGGTTACAAAAACAAAATAGAATACAACCATCATTACAAATCATCAACGAAACATATACATATAAAATGCCTATATTGCTAAATACTAACATCATAGGAAGCCCTAGTGACCACCCAGCAGAAAGCGTCCAACACTCCCAAGCTGATCCAACAGACCTCATACACAAACAAGGAGTCTTGTCCAGGAAGAGTTTTCAAGAAAAAAGGTAGGTCATTCATCTAGCGAAGAAGAAGATAGTATAGCAGAGTGATAGGACAGAGCAGGAATGGGAAAGAGTATATGAGGAAGATAGCAACAGTGGGAATTTAAAGCACTAAATTTCCATAAAGTGGGGATACTATTTATACTGAAACCCCCGGCACTCCAACGGGGGTACTGTTGCCGCAGTGAATCTGTCATGCCTACAAAGGCAAGACAGGTTTTCAACTGGGGCTTTCACTGTTCCCTTTATAGGTTAGAACAATCTACAGTGGCAAGATTGCTCATGACCCCAAGGGGTTAGTAAACAGATTCACAGTCCAAGTTGTTCCTATGCAGTGATTGTTACACTGCAAGCACGTTCTCTTATGGATCTGGTGCATGAAGGAAACATGATGATGATGATTGCAGTCTTTTAAGGTGCAGGACTCCATGAAAGTCATGCTCCATGCGTGTAAAGCGTAACATTCCTGGCTCCTAGTAGTGTTGGGACTGTGCAGTAGAAACCACATCAGTATTATACCAATAATATGTTAGGTTCTGTATTTTGTACTGGTATAATACCATGGTATATGGCTCACAACAACCCATTAAGGTGAATCAGATTTCATTAAATGACAGTATATGTGTTTGTGTTTGTGTGTGGGTGTGTGTGTGTGTAATATGTATTTTCTTACTTATTATATTAAAACTATATAAGAAGAAAAAAGTGTTCTGCATGCCAAAGTTCAACAAAAAAGATAAATAAATATAACATGAGTATGTTTTCATTAGATTTTCTTTCAAAAACAACAGTTTTAGGGTCTCTCATGGTGTGAACGAGTTTACAAAGTTGGCTGGTCCATGGAACCTGCACAAGTGCATCGTGCTGAACGATCAGTGTACCACAGTAGACCCGTCATTCAGTATACCTTCCCAGCACTACTTTTGGTGATCATAAAACTATTTGCTATTACATCCTTTTAGTTGATATTATTATAATATCAAGTCTTTGGTTACCAACATTAATTTTGATACTACAAAATTCACCAACCCGCACCTCATCTATGAAGCCAATGATAAACATTTTCGGAGTCCATGTCCTCATCCAACTCATTATAGAGTGGCAAACAAGATGGATGATCCTTGTACAAGCCTTGATACTCCAGTACAGCATCCGGGGCACAGATCCAAGGATCTGCTGTCACGTTCTGCCATGCCTTGAGCTCTGTCTTCAATGCAAACAGAGTTGGGGCATATGCTGGGTTGTATGCAAGATTGGTAAGTTCTTTGGGATCCTTGTTCACATCGTAGAGTTCCCACTGAGGGCGGTAATAATACTGTCTCAGGGTCTTGTACCAAGGCAGAGGCTCCTTGTTGTGAGTACGATTCAGGATATCCTGAAATTAAACAGAACAATTCCATGTTTTTAAACAATATATCAGCATAGGCATCATTAACACGTAAGGCAACTGCCTTCTTTTTGTGGTGAACATCTGACCCTCACCAAAATGAAACCAACACATCCTACATTTTATTGTCAAAAAAACATGTGAAAAAAGCTTTTCTGACAGTGAGAAACATGGAAATCTGCAAGTGACCAAAAAAAATGACAACAAATCATACCTGAAAAGTTGGCGACAAAAAGAAGTCCTGATCAATAGGGAATGGCATCTTGAAGTTCAGGTTGTGGATTAGCTTGAACTGCTGTGTTCTCACCACTCTTATTGGATAATACATCGTTGCCTCATGCAGGTCATGGCTGGCATAAATGGATGTGCGATCTTCAGAGGTCAAGGGGTCAACGTTCATAGAAACTGAACGACCTTCAGACGACATGTCATGTAAAGAGGTTGAATGTCCTTGGCGTGATTTTAGCAAGGCTAATAGTGACTGGCCAGTAAGTTTCACAGGTGCCCCTTCTACTTTGTAGGAAGGGTAGTCAATGTTAAACCACTCCAAAACTGTCGGTACTAGGTCCAAAAGACTGGCCAGTGATGAAGTTTCCTGGTTAGGAAAAACAGTGTTCAATTGGTTAATCTTAGCTACACCTGATCTTAATCTCTACAGGGATAAACCTGAGTCTCAATGATCCAGTAGCACTCACCAAGAGGTATACATCTAAGTAGGCGAAGTCCCCAAGCATAAAGTATCAATGATCAGAGATATTAAATTGAAAAAGTGTTACCATTTTGCTAAAAAATTAATCAATACTGTTCTGCTAGCTAGACTGTTTCACTATAATATAACCAATTCTTAGTGGAAACTTTCTCAAGTACATATCAGCACAGCCAATTCTGATCAACCATAATGTTTGTGCTATTAGTAATTACTTACTATTCCTGGCCCTTTTACTTTCCAAGGCTTATCTTTACTCATTTGTTCAACCAGAGCTTTCACCTGTTTTTATAAATATGAATTTCCATCTTTATACGACCAATCAGAGCAATTCACCTTTCCCCATGACTCAGGGTGGTTTGGCGAGGAGACAAGAAGGGGTTCTGCCATGCCAGGGTCAAACAGGTTGGTACGTCCATTAGGGAAAGGGATGCCGTTGTCTGATGTGTAGATCACCAGTGTGTTTTCATTGTGTCCAGCCAACTTCAGTTCTTCCAGGATCAGCCCGATGCCTGTACACCGCACAATATAACAGAACTGTTATACAAACTGCATTCAACATGCTACATGCAGGCAAATACGCATAAAGCTACATGTAGGTCATTTGTAACTGTGTCATCGTTGTCACAGAGCTGCCAACCCCTACGGAACGTCCGTAGTTTCTCCGGAAAATGTTCTTTAATTCCGCAACTACGCCATTTCAAGAAATACTACGGAAGAAAAATTTCAAAGCATACCTATTTTTTTACAAGTATCGAAACAAAGCCGCGAGAGACGTAGGCCTACTAGTACTAGGCTTTCGTCAATATCATAGACTTTCGTATAGCGCTTTGCGTGTGCGCTATTTTTAGCTCAGCAGCCACTGCGCGGTAGACTGAGAGATAAAACCTTGCTAGTCCTCAAGTCAAAGTTACAGGGACGCCCTTGCTACCAGGCAGATTTGCCAGTAGAGCTGCTACAGAGATGCAAGAGGGCAACTGTTTCTGCCCTAGCAGAAGAAAAGCCCTAACATGTCTATGCCTGTGAACCTATAACTGACAATGTTTTTGTTTTTTTTTAATATAAATAGCAGCTTTAACAATTTGATTTTAAACCAATGCAGTATCCATGCCATTAGTACATGTAGTGAGCCATTGGGTTAGCTTTTCCGAACAAAATGTTAAAACTGTTGGTTTTTTTTCAGGAACATTTCTATCATTTTAAAAATAAATATTTGAAAGTTAATGCTTTTTGTGTTGGTGTTTGGTTTTTATTTAAGCTAATATCAACATTTTAAATAATGCTCATTTTATCATGTGAAAATTCTTGTTCGTACATTTGCTACTGAAATTGAGCTGAAACTACTGATATTTTTCTTTGTTTGCTACTGAAATTTTTTTTAGGGGTTGGCAGCTCTGTTGTCACCATGATATGACTTCAATTTTTTCCAAGATCTCAAAAGTGCGCCTGCATATGATTGATACAGTATTCCTATAAACAATTAAATGGAGAGGCAAGCTATGGATTTGTAGTAACATCTCATAATGGGAAGTAACTATGTGAGTACTGTTTACCTTTGCACTATGTTGGAAAAGATAAAATAACTATTCAGAGGTGCCAACCCCCCCCCCTAATCTTCTTGTCAGTTTTTCCGGACCCGTTTGTCAGTATTTTTTAACACTTGTCAGTATTTTTTTCTCGCAAAACCCAGCCCACGACATTATAACGACAGGCTTACCACTGAAATAGCAGGCTATTTTCAGTCCTCTAAAATCACCATGAAAATCAGCTTGTTGAACACTACACTTGTTTTACTCTAAAATCATCATGAAAATCAGCTTGTTGAACACTACACTTGTTTTACTTAAAATGAATGATACTGACAGTCTTTCCAATAAAAGCTATGTCAGCAACAAAACAGTTCTATTGTTTCAAGGACTTAGCTGTTGCCTTTTTCAGAAGTGTTGGAGAGAGTTTTGTTTTGTAGCAGTCAATATTTGAATTTCTTGATTTCAACTGCAGCATTCCCATAGTCCCTCTAAAGTCAGTTTTCTTTTTTTCTAACCAGAGAAAAGACCCTTTCAAATGAACAGTTGGACACAGGGATCAGGAGAATCCTCAGTATGACTGATCTTGGACAGTCAGTAAGCTTTGTGTCTAGCAGATGCAACATGCCTGGCAACATCGTCAAAGCCACCATGACTTAATAAAAAAATCGAAGCTACAGACAGTACAGCGTGCGTACTTTGTTGACAGTTTCAACGCAATGATGCATGGATGTGCTTATGTGTATGAATGCAGAAAATCTTGCAGTCGTTTAGTTGCAGGCTTTGTTTTCTTTTATGAGGAATCGGCTTGGTCATCTGACTTAGCAGCTTTTCCTTTCCTTGGTCTACCACGTCCTGCTGTTTTCGTGATTTTGAAACACTCTGAAAGGCGGTGAAGACTATTATGGAGGGAACTCGTACAGGTCTTTTTTTTTTTTTAGACTAGGGGTAAGATACGGGTAGGGTAGGGTAGGGTAGGATTGGGTTCGCCGGAATTAAATACAGTCAATCCGTACTGGTTGGCACCTTTGACTATTTTAACCCTTTCGCTGCCAAGGGGGATTAGCACTGAGTTAAACCATTTGCCTTGTAAATCTGGATCGTGATTGTAAAAATTTACAAAAATATCTAGTTTGCACAGTATTAGAAATAACCGGGCAAAACTACATTTTTGAAAAGTAATTTTTATTTTCTACACAAATCTATTATTTAGTAAGATAATAAAAATTAAACTTTTTATTATTTTATTTTTATTATTTAAAAAAAAATTGAAACATCATATATTTACATATATCTATTTCTCTCTCATATATATATATATATATATATATATATATATATATATATATATATATATATATATATATATATATATATATATATATATATTATATATATATATATATATACACTAAGTACTTAGCCTCACCGCCTGATGGCGCCAGTATCACAAGAGCAATTTACTATCGTGTAGTACATTCTCGTAGACGGCTACTGTCACAATTTCCGCCGGATCGGACTCGTAGTTTTATTTTGACCTTATAAGGAAGCGGGCGTGTCCGCGGATTTTAGAAAAATGGAAAAAGAGAAATATCGGTCAGTGATTCGATTCTTGTTGGGAATTGGGCTACGAACTGCTGCCCCATCCACCGTAATCTGCAGATTTGGCCCTGTGCGACTTCTTTTTGTTTCCAAACTTGAAAAAGTCACTCGCCAGGCATACATTTGAGTCGAATGAGGAGGTCATTGCCGCCACGGAGGCCTACTTTGCAGACCTCAAGAAAACTTATTTTTCAGACGGGTTAAAGAAGTTAGAGCATCGCTGGGTCAAGTGTATTGAACTAAAAGGAGACTACATTGAAAAATAAAGCGCCACTTTTTCAAAATTTTCGTTTTTCTTTTGTAGGCTAAGTATTTATTGGACCACCCTCGTATATATATAGTCCAAATCAGAGACAGTGCGTTGTAGTTTTCCTGTGTGGGTGAATGGTGAATGGCATTCATCCCTTTTGTCTCTGTCCCTATTTGGATGGGGTGGAGGGTTGGCGATCACCTGCCAATGTAAAGGGTGGTCATACCTAACTTAAGAATTTTGAACAGCTAATGTTCTGAGCTTTCCAATCAGTGTGTATTTGTGTTGCTTACCGGTTAACTATACCAAGAAAAAATGTCACAATGATGATGATGAGATTACAGGTCATTGGCATATTTCCTCACATTTTTCTATGAAGAGACAATTTGTCATAAGCAGTCAAGGGCATAAAAATGGAAGTAGTAGATGATGATGGTGATGATGATGACAACTGCAACGATGATGATGATGATGTAACTGGAATTCCCTTCTAGTGGTCTTCACTCCTTGTCTATTTCTGAACTGCAGCGCCTTCAAAATTCCTGCGCCTGTCTGGTTCTCAAAAAGAAAGATCATACCTTTCTTCTCAAACAACTTCACTGGCTACCTGTCGCTGGCCAAATAACATATAAAATAAATACACATGTTAACAAAATCATGAAATTGCATAATTCGTGAAATCGGCAGCTGAGTTGCTGATTTTATGAAATTGGCAATCACTTGCAGAAAACGATAATTCGGTAGGCTATTACAGAAAAAGTGAAAAGGCTTTTCAAAGTTGACAAATTCGTGGAATAGGTAAGTGATTTCCCCAAAACTCAATGAAATCGACATTTCTGCGGATTTTATGAAGTCGGCAACAATAAACAATGTTGTAAAAGGATTGATACAATCTCTGATATAATAATTATGTGATAGATAGTATCTATGATAATAAAACCAACAACAACACCTGGGTAGTAGGCGTTAAAATTTTCGGTTTATTACAATAAAACCTTTATCAGTAAGACCCAAGGACTGTACAAAACAAAACAGTCTAAGCATATATATAGTCAAGAAAGTGAATCGAACTCATTAAAAAGAATAGTGTACCATTTAGAAATTTATATCAATTATAAAGAATAATTATATTTAAAAGCTATCTCTGAACCGTATTCACCAACATCACCAAAACATAGTGTTCAGTAGGGAGAGGGGGGGGGGGGGGGAGGGGAAAGTAATATAACCACACATACCAACTCCCTTACAATCGCATCATCGGTTCAGCCATAAAGAGTCATCTCCCCCTCTCTCCCTCCACCCGGGCCCAAAATAAAAATAAATATAAAATAAATAAAATAAAATAAAATAAAATAAATGTTTTAAATTATTTAAAAAAAACATTCTATAAATAAAATAAATAAATAAATAAGAATAAAAATATTCACCCTCAAATAGCCAAACATCTCAAGTATAGTTCTAAATAGTTCCGCCGCAGTGTCTCCAGACCCTCCTGATCCAAACCCTGCCCCCTGGCTCCAAGAAGCCCCAGACATCGATCAATCCCAAACATTCAGTCCGTCTGGATAGTTGGTCTTGAGTTTGTGTCTCCAGAACCTCTCCCTCTGTCTCCTCTTGGCTACATCTGCAGACCTCAGCTGCTCGATCACCGTCACTCTCATGTCCAGGATGCTATGACCCTGTGTCTGGAAGTGACGGGCCACAAGTGTGTCTTGTCTGTGCTTGTCTGCTGGTTCTAGATTAGTTTTCTTTTTGCGTTCTGGGTCAACACCGATGTTAGATCTGTGGGCATGGAAACGTCTCTGTAGTGTCTGGCCTGTCTCTCCTGTGTCTCCTGTGTATTGGACATCCTGGCATTTGGCACAGTCTATCAGGTATATTAGGTTTTGGCTCTTGCAGCTTACTCTGTTTCTGATGGTGAAGATTTGGGCAGTTCGGACGCTCTTGAACGTAGCAGTCTGTTGGAGATGCACCTGACAAATAATGCATCTTTTGCTGCTGGTCATAGGTGTGCAGATGGGCATCAGAAGGTGGTTTCGACTGCATCAGCATTCTGCGTAAATTGTGACAGTTACGTTCGCCGACCATTGGGGTGCGAGGTAAGGTTTTCCTCATTCTTCGACTATTGTGCAGTGTTGGCATCATTTCTTTCAGCCATTTACCCAGGGGCATCTTTGCCACGCGGGTAATAGCTTGGTGTAGAAGAGCTTCCGGGTAACCTCGTCTTAAAAGTCTCTCCTTCAACTCGTCACATCTTTGATGGAACGTCTCTTCGCTAGAGCAAATGCGACGAAGTCTGATGCACTGGCCGAAAGGAATTCCACGGAGACAGTGTCGAGGGTGGCATGAGTGGAACGGTAGTAGCATATTTGCGTCTGTTGATTTCACATGTAGGTCTGTCTCCAGTTTTCCGCCCACAATGCTGATGCTCACGTCCAAATAAGGGATCTTAGTTTTTCCGTAGTTCCACGTGAATTTGATAGTTTGGTGTTGATCGTTGAGCCAGTGCAAAAACTGGAGTAGACGTTCTTCCCCTCGAGTCCACAGTAGCAGTATGTCGTCTATGAAACGGCGCCAGAGTTCAAGATCGACACTCCCATGTATACGTTAGCGATGGCTGGGGCCATAGGTGTGCCCATCGTTGTGCCTTGTATTTGTTTGTAGATTACACCATCAAACTCAAACACGTTTTTATGGAGTACGTGTTCCACAATTTGCTGCAGTGTAGAGAGTGTGGGGCCCCCATTGTCAGAAAGGTCCTTGCTGTGGAGTATCTCTTTCAGGGACAAGCTGACTTCTTCTTGCGGTATGCTGGGATACAAGGCCACAACATCTATGGTTACCAGCAGAACGTCTTCAGAGAGTGGAGTTTTAGAGCTGTTCCATTGTTCTATCAACTGTAGCAGATGGCTAGTGTCCTGAATGTAGGACGGTAGTTTCCGAACGGTAGGTTGTAACCAGTGGTCTACTAGGCGGGACAATTTCTCTCCTGACACGATAGGGCGGCCGGGTGGCTACTGTCTTTGTGTATCTTAGGGAGGTGGTAGAACACTGGGGTCCTGATGTCCGCCTCACTGAGAAGTGCCCATTCAGCGCATTTATTGTAAATCGCGCCCGTTTCTTTTAGTGTCTGTACAAAAGTATTAGATTGTGTAGCAATCTCTTGACTGGGATCTTGTGGCAGTTGCTGGTAGTGGTTAGGGGTTTCCAAATGTCTCCAGGCTTCTGCGTAGTACTGACTGAAGTTTTGGACAACCACTGCGCCACCTTTGTCCGCAGGAGAGATCCTCAGGGTTCTAGTCTACACCATCTCCCGAAGCTGGTGTATTGCTTCCTGGCTCTTTCTGCTCAGGTTTCGTCGATAAAGATGGTATCTATTTATGTCTTTACAAGCATCTACTTGGTGTCTGATCTACTTTTTTATTGTGACAACTGAGTTAATGCTTTTCCTGAATAATAATAATAATAATAACGGATTTTTATATAGCGGATACTCCAGCCTATGACCAGACTCACCACGCTTTACATAGTCATTACATATAAGTACATGCACTCGATAAAACATCGCTTTCGCTACAATACACCAAAAGACAGAACAGTAAGGGTACAAATTATTTACACTTATGTACACAAATTACAAATTTACAACTATGTACACAGATAACAGAAAAGACAAATAGAATAGCAAAGACATATTCACAGCTATTTATATGCCCGGTTAGGCCCAGGAGGAAAAACAGTATAAATATGTACAGCCGTGTATACACTTACGGATCAGACAGAGACAAAGAGGAGAGAATGGCAGCGGGATACAGATCATTCTGAATAGTGAAGTTTGAAGAGGTGGGTTTTGAGGGCCTTTTTGAATGCTTGTGATGATTGTATGTTGCGGATATGGGAGGGAAGGGAGTTCCACTGCTTAGGTGCGGAGTAAGCGAATGCACGTTGGCCGTATGTCTTAGTGCGGGTGACGGGAACCTTGAGTGTGCGAGTGTCAGCAGAAGATCTTAAAGTGCGTGAGGGGGAATAGACAGACAGTAGATCAGCAAGGTAGGAGGGACAAGAATCTGTGAAGAAGTTGTGACAGAGAACAGAGAGTTTGTACTCTATGCGTGCTTGCACAGGAAGCCAGTGAAGGGAATGTAGTAGAGGTGTGATGTGATCGCGTTTCTTGGCTCGGAATACTAGTCTAGCTGCTGAGTTCTGGACCTTTTGTAGCTTGTCAATGATGTGTTTTGGGGAGCCAGCGAGGAGAGAGTTGCAATAGTCAAGACGAGAAAGGACGAGAGCGCAGACTAGGGTTTTGGTGGCAGTGAGCGTAAGATAGTGGCGAAAGGAGCTGATTTGGCGTATGGCCGTGTATGCAGATCGACAGATGTTGGAGATGTGGTTGTTGAGGGACAGGTCATCGGAGAGAATGTAGCCAAGATTTCTTGCTGAGGATGAGAACTGAATGTTTGTTGTCCCTACCGTAAGCGATGTTGGGAGAGGCGGGAGTGAGGAGGAGGTGTTGTGCTTGTGAATGAGGAGGGCTTCGGTTTTATCATCATTAAGCTTAAGCTGAATAAATGTCCAAACTCTATATGTGGGTGTGTGTTGGTGTGTATGTGTGGGTGGGTGTGTGTGTGTGGGTATGTGTGGGTGTGTGGGTATGTGTGTGTGTGTTTTCATCTCATGATCAAATATTGAGTCTCCAGGTCGGTAAGCATACATACCCGCAATTATTGCACAGGCAACTGTGAACTCAAAGCAAAGAACTCGGAACTCAAGTTAGCTGTCACAATAAAAAGTAGACCAGACACCAAGTTGCCTCTTTCACGAATTTGTCAACTTTGAAAGGCCTTTTCACTAATTTGGCAACAGCCTGCTAAATTCTCCTTATCGGCGAGCGATTGCCATTTCGCGAAATCAGCAACTCAGTTGCCGATTTCACGAATTCTGCAATTTCGTGATTTCGTTATAACACATATAATTATGTGCCTAGATAATACCTCCCCCAATTATCTCTGACTAAATCTCTTTCTAAATTCCTTCCAGAAACTTCCATTCTACAGAAGTGCTCACTCATTATAAATCAATGTATTATTATTAGTAGTAGTAGTAGTAGTATTACTATTATCATTCAACAAAGAATTAACTGATTGCAAAACAAACCCTGATCAAGGCGACTAACGGTGATGTACTGAGCTGCAATGTCCTCTCTGGCTGCAGGTGTGTCCTGAACAAAGTACGGCACTTCAACTTCAGCTGGGCTGTATTTGGCAGGTTTCCAGTCTGGTATCACTCCCATGCCTGGCTCACCATTACCAAACTTCTCACAAAAACTGCCGAACTCAGGGTTGGTGCTTCCGCAGCGATGGGGGTCATGGAAGCCAATGTAGAGAAAGAACGGTCTAAAGCAACAATAATAATGCAAACACGAACAATTATAACATGCAATCACCAACCAACCAACAGGCTGACCACCTGAAACTAGAAGGGTAAAGCCTATATGACCCACATGCTCCTTATGGAACTCGCAATATTTAACATGAAAATGAGTGCCCAGAATAAACAAAATGAAACAGTGGCATTAAAATGCAAAGTAATACCAACTTTCATCTTTCTATGCTCTTGACCTGAAGATGACATTGACCACTGGTTCAAAATATACTCATCAAATATCAAACAAAAGTACAGCAAACGTATTATGCCCAAAAAAACCCAGTGACCTTGACCTTCAGTGACCGTGGCCTCTCATGCATGCCTTACGTGACCTCTCATGCATATCTGATCAAATAACCCAATGTTGTTGCATACTATGGATTAAATAAACAGCCATTCCACTAAACGAAGGTCTATTTTTTGTATGTTTTTGCAAGGCCTAAAATTACCTTAACCTTCAAGATCAACACAAAAACGGAAAATATATGAAAGATCAATTTATCATCTCTAGATACAAGTTTGTACTTTACATCTCTCATAGTTTAGGGTCAAGGTCACTTCAAAGTACCTATACTAAGCGACTTTGAACACCTCCAGTGACAATGACCTTGGAATGAGGTTGACCAAATTTGTATAGTATGTGTGTTTCATTGATATCTATCATGCATCAAAGAATCATAAGTACAATATTAACCTAAAAAAAGTGAAATTCTGTGAAAAGTTGTCTTTTTTTTTTTACTGACATTTGTTGACCCTGTGACCTTGACCTTGAAATGAAGTGAAATGAAGTCATTCATACACTTATCATTTATGAGGTCTCATGGGTATATACCATCTTACTAAGTTTGGTTGTGATAGTTGAAATACGTTCTTGGAGGGGATGAGCACAAAGACTCACATTGCTCTGCATGTCAGTCAACAATATAGCACAAAATACTAAAGTACAAAGCAAAGACAGATTTCCTACACTTATTATTCTGGAGTAAAAGTACGCATGTTTGATACAGACCCTTGAAGAAACTGCTTAAGTTGTTTAACAAATGTGGAGGGTGCCCATTCCAAGTCAATAAATAAATGTGCTTACATGCCAGTATGGCTTATCACTTCACTTAATTTAGCTCTTCACATGAAGGACCACTAAAGCCTCCAAATGCACTACACACAAAATAAAACAGCTATAAAAATAAGGTGTCAACCTAAATAAAACTATATGTTTACATTGGCGTCAATCCCAATGTGATATATGCTCTTTTCTTCTTTATGTTTGAAGGAAAAACACCAAACCATAGACCCTTTAGAATTGTGCAGTCAAAGTTAAATTTTTGTATAGGTGCCACAATTATCGACAGGTTGACCTTGGGCCCTCAACATCCCCCTGCTGTTATATGAATCTGGGGTCAAGTTTTCCCTAATAAGAGAATATTTAAACTAACATTTAGTGTGGTGAACACTTCCATTTTCAGTGAAAGACAAGAAGACAAAGAAGAAAAAGGAAAAAGATGAAAAAACACAATTATATATATACAAACCTAGTATCTGAGGCATTTTTCAAGAAATCACTGGTAAGCTGTCTGATGAATGTGATATTTCTGCCCACTTGGTTGATAGCATGGTTCTCCTCCGTCTGGGAATAGTCAAATGGGTACACATATTCTGGGCCCACATGCTTCTTGCCAATGATTCCTAGAAATATCAATAAAACTTACGCAAATCAAAATACATGCTCACTCACAGCCTTGCACCCTACACATCAGCACTTGTTTGTGTATTCATTGCCAGAGAACAGTTCAGTTTTCAGCAAATATCAAGATTATTTTCATGAGCAAAATGGTAAAAACATCCTGCTGTCAATTTACCTAATTGATAAAACTAATCCTAAACAAAACAAATCCTAATTAACCTAATTATAAAATGAATACATAACAGTAACTCTGAGCACTAGTGTCATTAACAAACGTTTTCATGAGCTATATTCAAAGTCTGAAATACAAATAAATTGTAAAAATTGCTGATTTTTTCCCCCCACTCAATCAACAGGGGTAGGAGCTATACCTTTTGTAAATAGATGGGTGTCATTTATAAATGCACCACATTTCAACACTGTTAAAGAGAATTATTATTGAAGGTCCTCACTGGTCTCTACTACAAAGAGTTTTTCAAAGCCTGAACATTTATAGTAAGATACATGTGCGACTGCACTGAAGGGGAAAAAATCACATGCTAGAGTTGTTCTTATTTATTACTTTGAACTTTCTTTGATGGATGTAAGGAAGTTGAAGTACGAACACATTACAAATGATGTAACTTCCAACAAAGGACGTAAAAACACATTTCTTGCTTGCTTGCTTGCAGAAATGTTGAGGCCATACACTGATACAGGAGTCTGTAGAATAATGCATATGTTTTAAATTATGGGCATGTTTCTCATTATGTCGTGAAAAACATGGCGTCAAAACAATACATAATTCAGCTCACTCTGATAGAGAACTTGAAATAATTTCATATGTGGAGACATATCATTATCAACACAAGAAAAAAACTGATATAGTCAAGGAATTTGAAATTCCATTATCAACATAAGCACCTTCTTAAAAAGTAAGAAGACAAAGTGTGTGTGTGTGTGTGAGTGTGTGTTCGTACGAAAAAGCATTAAATAATAAATATGATGTGTGTGTGTGTAATGGGTGTGTGTGTGCGTCTGTGTATTTGTGCGGGCATGTTTGCTTGCGTGCGTGCACGTGTACCTGTCCTGATGTTGTGTTCTCTGAGAAGCAAGGGAAGACTGCGTACTTCATCGAAAGAGTTGTAGTGGTGTACACCCTGATGTAAGCCATACATGCCATTCTGATGCTGCGGCAACCCTGTCAGGATGGCTGATCTGCACACAGCATCAATCAATGAATCAATCAATTCTGTGAATGATTCAGTTAAATCGATCAAACAACCAATTTGTGAATGATTCAGCTAAATTGTCAAGGAATTATTATGCAGTCAAAAACATCACACCATCAAAATGGTGGTGTGGTATGCAACACAACCTTGAATAAATATAATGTGTAACTGTAAAACAGGAGTTTTTGCAAGGAGAACATGAAGGTCTGATGCTGTGGAAAGCATATTAAGGTGGTGGATTAAACTGCAAAGAACTACCAGATTCTCTGTTGCAAATGACACTAAATATTCTTGGTTGAGAAAAAAGAAAAAGTGTCCAACTGCAACTGAATTTAAAAAGTTAGGCAGAAGCTTACAGAGTGGACACCCACCATTGTGTCACTGTGGAAGCACTAAGGAGTGCTGACCTAGATCTACAAACTATAAATAAAAGGCATAACCCCTGTTTGATAACCACAGTAAATTAGTTAAGACCTGGACCAGACTACCTACAGTGCAAAAAGGTCAATTTGCAGTTCACCATAAAATACTAGGGAGAGAAAAAAAAAAGATGAAGAAGATGAAGAAAGAAAAATGCTGGAGGTTCAATGAAGAAGTGCAATGAGAGAAAATCCCTTGATGTGTCTGAAACAGATGTTTAGTGACTTGCTTTCGTATTATGCTTGCTTTGGCAAACAAAACAAACTAAAATAAATTGATTGATTGATTGATTTATTGTTGCTTTAGGTCCAGCGGACTCTTCCGAGCCAAATCAGGACCGGACAACCCCCGATCCGCATAAAAGATCTGCCGAAACAACCCTAGTGGGAAATTTGAATGCCCTCCACCGGCCAGTCACTTTACAATAAAGACATCCCACGCGGGGGACGGCTGAGGGTTGACCTCAACTACGCGAACACCCCGGTTACAAAAACAAAATAGAATACAACCATCATTATAAATCAACAAAACACATACATATAAAATGCCTATAGTGCGAAATAATACAATCATAGGAAGCCCTAGTGACCACCCGGCAGAAAGCGTCCAACACTCCCAAGCTGATCCAACAGACCTCATACACAAACAAGGAGTCTTGTCCAGGAAGAGTTTTCAAGAAAAAAGGTAGGTCATTGATCTAGCGAAGAAGAAGAAAGTATAGCAGAGTGATAGGACAGATCAGGAATGGGAAAGAGCAAATGATGAAGACAGCGACAGTGGGAATTTAAAGCACTAAATTTCCAGAAAGTGGGGATACTATTTATACTGAAAACCCCCGGCACTCCAACGGGGGGAACTGTTGCCGCAGTGAATTAGTCATGCCTACAAAGGCAAGACAGGTTTTCAACTGGGGCTTTCACTGTTCCCTTTATAGGTTAGAACAATCTACAGTGACAAGATTGTTCATGACCCCAAGGGGAAACTAAAATAAATAAAACACTAATAAATTAAACTACTGTAAATGTAAAACAACACTCAACAGATATGACATTGTGTTACACTCGATTCGATGTTGGTGTTTTCTATCAGTATCTGATTCAGCCCCGATGCTTGAATTCCTGATAGTTGTGTAACTCAGATTCGTTTATTCACGCAACCCGTCCAAACAGCATACAAGTCACAAAGTCGACGTATGAAGTTTTCCACTTTTATTCAGCACACACCAACAACTGCATACAATTCTCAACTCAACTCAACAACTTTCACAGCAACTCTTTAGCTTCACTATCAACAACTTTACTATCTCCCAACAGCAACTCGGCACACGATTAAATAACCTCTCTCTCTTCCGGAAGAATTTCGAATACCGTAGAAATGACGCACTGCCACCAATCGAATAAAAGATCGTCATCACTGACTTACGTCATACATGTCAAAAGAATGTTCTCCATTATCTACGTCCATCAAGAAGCTTCGATCGCTAGTAAACAAACGGATCCAGAAGATTCTCCAACAATATCGACTAACGAAAATTATCAACGTTATACAAAGCCTCTCCTAACAACAATGCAAACTCAAATCAAAGGTAAATAAACTCCATTATTGAATACTTTGCAAAACGAAACGATTAGATCTATCGTACACGCTTCAGCCATACTATCATTCGCGTTTCAACGTAACATAACCCCCCACTCAAGAAGAAATTTACCTAATTTCTTTCAACAACGTTGAAACGTAATGCACAAACAAAGTACAGAGTTAAAACTTACTTCAGTCTGTCCGAACACTGTCAATGTTCTCAGTTCATTCACACAGAGTCAGTGGTTTTCATCTTCAAATCTGTCTGGATATTGTCAATGTTCACAGTTCATTCACACAGAGTTAATGTTTCTCATCTGTAAGTCTTTCTGGGTACTGTCAATGTTCACAGTTTATCTACACAGTCAATGTTTTTCATCTTCAAGCCTGTCTAGATATTACCGATGTTCTTAGTTCACCAACACAGTCAATGTTCTTTCATCCGCAAGGAAACGGCGCCCTCGTCAGTTGCGGTCGTCATCGGCCCAGGGTCAAAGACAGTGATCTCGTGGGCTTTCCTGGAGTCAGTGCATCCTCCGTTGTCTTCCTCTCCCGTCGGATGTCCGACGCAGTCGACGTTGTCAGCTCCCAGAATGCATTCGCTGGGTCTCACGGTCAGGTTGGCTTCTGCGGGACGGTGGAACAGCTCCCTCAAGGTCTGCAGATGCTCCTTCCAGGTCTGGGTGTGGACTTCATGTTCGACCAAAGTCGTAGAGCCTGGGACATCGCTGAAGCTATGGGGAAATTCGCCCATAAGGTCCTTGAGCTCCAACTTTTGACCTTCCGTCAAGCCTGGTCCTAGCTTAACGTCATTGATGCCTTCTTTGCTGTGGAAGTCTCCCAGTTCCAACAGTTCTTCGCTGTCAAAGCTGTCGTCGGTCACAGCTGCTGTGGCTGCGTGCACAGTCTCTGATGGCCTTTCCACGTACAGCTTAAGGAGGTTGGCGTGGTATATCTTGGAATGCTGGCCGACCTTCACCTTGTAGTCGTTGATTCCCACCACGGTCTCCACTTCGTACGGGCCTTTCCACTGCATCAGCAACTTATTGTGATCGGTAGGTAGCAGCACCAGCACTTTGTTGCCAGGTTTGAACTTCCTGTTCACAGCCCTACGGTCATAGTAGTGCTTTCCACAGTCCTGGGACTTCTTCAGGTTTTCTCTGGCTATCTCGAGAGTCTGCTCCAGCTTCTCCCGTAGCTCAAACACGTACTGGTAGCTGTTCTTTACCTCTGGGGTGTCTACTTCTTTCGTCCACAGTTCTTTTAGGATGTGCATCGGCCCTCGGATGGTTCTTCCGTACAGCAGCTCGAACGGAGAGAAGCCGGTGGACTCCTGCGGTACTTCTCTATAGGCGAAAAGTAAGGCGTTGATATAGCGATGCCATTGTCTGGGCTGCTCGCTGCACAGTTTCTTCAGGGTGGACTTTAGCGTAGCATTGAACTTCTCGACAAGCCCGTTGCACATCGGATGGTAGGGTGTCGTAGTCAAATGCCGGATGCTCAGCAGTCTGTTGACCTCCTTCATGCAGTCAGAGACGAACTGCGTCCCGAGGTCTGTCAGGATCTCTTCAGGCACTCCAAGTCTGCTAAACATGTCCACCAGCGCCTCTGCAACAGTTTCAGTGTCAATCTTCTTCAGAGGCACTGCTTCTGGGTACCGAGTCGCATAGTCCACTAAAGTCAGTACCCACCGATGACCTTCTTCACTCGGAGGTCTTATTTCACCGATTAAGTCTAAGGCCACCCTCTTGAAAGGTCGGTCGATCAGAGGCATCCTCTGCATAGGCACTTTCGGGATCCTTCCTCGAGGTATGGTCTTCTGGCAAATGTCACACGATCGGCAGAAACGGCTGACGTCCGCATGAAGTCCTGGCCAGTAGAATACCGCCTGGATTCTATCCGACGTCTTCTTGATACCCAGGTGACCTCCCATGATTGAGTCATGCGCTACTTCCATCACCTGGCGCCTTAGGGGTAACGGTACCAATACTTGACGTAGTGGTTTCCCTCCGTTGACCCTCGGGTGCTGGAAGATTCGATACAGGATCTTGGCCTTCACCTCAAAGTAGACCGTACCACTGCCTTTGGTCACGTGGTCTTGGCGGTTCCTGTACTTGTTTAAAGTACTATCAGCTTCCTGGAGCTGGATCAGCTTATCTCTGTCCACGATGGCAGCTTTAGAGTTGTCGGCGACCTTCAGTGGCGTAGACGTCTTGTCTCTCTTGGCCTGGGCCCTGGTTGTAACGGCACCGACGATCTCTGGTCGGCAGGGCTGAGCCGGAGTAACCACATTGTCCCGTAGCAGCTCTGTAAGGTCTCCATCGGGAAATGGCAATGGATCCTCCTCCACAACTTCGACGTGTTGAGTTGAGGCAGGACTCCACTCTGGATCGGGGTCGTCGGGTCGTCTCGCCCCGTCGATATTCCCGATCATCAAATCATACAGCGGCTTCTTCAGGCAAACCGCTTCGACTTCGCCTATGTAGAAAAGGGGTGTTGACATGAATTTTTGCAACTGGCGCTTTCACACATTTGCTGTCGGCCATAAGTGTCCATTTTGAATCGCCAGTGAACTGTTCTTTGGCGATTAAATCTTCTCTGACGATGACCCCACTGCAGGCAGAGTCTCTTAAGACAGTCACTTCATGATTTCCGACGCGTCCCTTTGAAACAGGCATGTTCTGGACGGTCACAGCTGCGCTGGCGACGACGGGGATGGATTTTCCGTTGGCAAGGAGAAGTTGGCCATCGGTCATGCACTCTTGCACGTCCGCAGGAGTAGCTGTGCGCTTGGTCTCACTCGGAAGAATGACGCTCCCGCCGCACACTTGATGGTCAGATCTACTGGTTTGCCGTTGATTGGAGAAACGTCTCTGTCGGTTGCCCACCGCTGCACTGTCCGTACTGCCCCGCTGTCCGCTACTTTTGTTTTGAGGACAGTTAGCTGCTCTGTGGTCTGTAGCGTTGCAGGTGAAACAGCCTCTTGACTGCCCTTCCCTGGGAGGTGGCGTGGAGTCCGTCTGTCTCTGGCTCGTCTGGCTCCCTTGGATCTGGTTCCCATGGTTTCCAGTCTTCTGAAAATGTTTCGTCGCGCTGGGTGGCCCCAGGGTTTTCCCATGAGCGATGAGATATCTTTCAGCAGCCTCAGTCACATCTTTAAGCGTCTGCAGCTTTTGTTCTTCTAAGTGGGTCGCTAGGTCCTTGTGACAGGCATTGAGAAATTGTTCTTTCACAATCAGGTCATGGAGACTGTCGTAAGACTTCATTTCGCCTGATAACTCCACCCACTTGTGTAGATATGACGACAGGCGCTCCACAAACTGCTTTGGCGTCTCGTCTGACTTAGGCCGGCATTCACGGAAGCGTTTACGGTAGCCCTTCTCTGTAAAGTTGTAGCACTGCAACAGGGCCTCTTTCAAGACGTCGTAGTTTTTGGCGTCATCGTTCGACAGTCTGGTGTAAACTTCGAGAGCTTGCCCCGTCAGAAGTGCACTCAGTCGAATTGCCCAGTCTTGAGGTTGCCAGTTAGAGCTTTCAGCGAACCTTTCGAATCTCGCCAGATAACTGTCAATCTGGTCCTTCCCGTCGACGAAAGCTGGCAATTTTGGAGCCGTGTTGTCACTGATAACTTGTGGCGCATGCTGCTGTTGCTGGATGCGCGCCAACTCTAGTTGGAACTGCCGATCAGCTTCTCTTTCCTCACGCCTGCGCTCATCTTCTCTTTCTTTACGCTGCTCTTCTCTTTCTTGCCGTTGCTGTTCAATTTCCAGACGCTTCAATTCTAATTCTCTTTCTTCACGGCGACGCTGCTCTTCTAATTCTCGTTCTTCACGGCGACGCTGCTCTTCTAATTCTCGTTCTTCACGGCGACGCTGCTCTTCTACTTCTAGACGCTTCTGTTCTAGTTCTATTTCTTTTTCTAGACGCTTCTCTTCCAATTCTCTTTCTCGTATTCTCTCCTGAGACTTGACGTACTCCGTCAGCTGCTTCCCTTTCAGATTCAGTGCAATCCCTTTCTGCCAGAAGTCAGCCATCTTGATGCTTCTGGAAAGTTCTTTTTCTGGAAAGTTCTTGACTGTAGAGTTCTTTCTAGACTGTTCTAGAACAGCACGCTTTCTGCAGTAGCGCTGATGCTTGTCACTAGTCGCCTTCGCTGACGCAGGCCCCGCTGTCCTCGTCGTATGCGACGCTGCACCACGCTGGTGTTGATGTACACGCTCCTGTGCTGAAGTAGACGCGACGTCCGCTCGCCGCTCTCTGTAACACTGGCGATGTAGCTCCGAGACAGTCCCTCGACGTAGTCTTACGGCAGCCACGTAGTCCCGTACTGTTGTTCGCTCACGAAGCAACTCTTCAGCGACTACACGCCCTTGCAGTCAACCCGAACCTATCGGTGATGTAGTCCCAGTATGTTGGCCCCTCTCGACGCAACTCGTTGGCGGCTACCCTCGATGACTGCCTCTCGTAACGTTGACTCGCTTGTTGTAGCAGTTGAACCCTTGGCTATGGCGTGAATCGCGGCTTGACCCCCAAAATGTTACACTCAGTTCGATGATGGTGTTTTTCTTTATCAGTATCTGATTCAGCCCCGATGCTTGAATTCCTGATAGTTGTGTAACTCAGATTCGTTTATTCACGCAACCCGTCCAAACAGCATACAAGTCACAAAGTCGACGTATGAAGTTTTCCACTTTTATTCAGCACACACCAACAACTGCATACAATTCTCAACTCAACTCAACAACTTTCACAGCAACTCTTTAGCTTCACTATCAACAACTTTACTATCTCCCAACAGCAACTCGGCACACGATTAAATAACCTCTCTCTCTTCCGGAAGAATTTCGAATACCGTAGAAATGACGCACTGCCACCAATCGAATAAAAGATCGTCATCACTGACTTACGTCATACATGTCAAAAGAATGTTCTCCATTATCTACGTCCATCAAGAAGCTTCGATCGCTAGTAAACAAACGGATCCAGAAGATTCTCCAACAATATCGACTAACGAAAATTATCAACGTTATACAAAGCCTCTCCTAACAACAATGCAAACTCAAATCAAAGGTAAATAAACTCCATTATTGAATACTTTGCAAAACGAAACGATTAGATCTATCGTACACGCTTCAGCCATACTATCATTCGCGTTTCAACGTAACACATTGAAGTAATTTTACACCACACTAAAAACACAGCTAAAAACACAATAAAACAAACAAACTGGGAAAGTAATAAGCTGCTTTTCCAAATTTTCAAAAACAACTAAACAATGGTATTACAATGGTATGATTGTTAGTTTTTACACTTATGATTACTTTGTGTTTTAGGAAACAAACAAAACCGAAATACTGCAAATCGTCATTGCACCCCGGGACTATCATAAACCCAGTTTTACTAGACAAATAACAAACATCTGATGGGAGGGATGGGAAGCAGGTTGGGGGAAAGAGGAGGGGGGTGTTTAGGTTATGAGCGAGACATGCGGAGGGCATCTCTTTTCACAGTAGGCATCTGACATGTGGCTTATCACTTCCAAGTTTTGCAATGTTTGCCATGAAAGTATTGACATCTTCTCTGACATAGGTTATTAAAACTTCTCTTCGTATCTAGATGATCTATAGTTTAGTGCAAGGCTTGTGACAGAACAGAACTGGGCAGATAAGTAAACCACTACTTTAGCTCTTCACTGTGCTCTTTATGCTTGATAAGGTTCAGCACCTTCCATTACCAAATTAGACCCCCATTCCCTCCCCCACTCCCACTCGCCAAGGTGTTAATCAATTATAGTTCATTTTCTACTGTAAATATCACCAAGATGAGTGATCATAGAACAGAGCCCTCAAACTGTAAGGCCATGACAAACAAAAACACTCCCCACCATTCCCATTTTTTTAACTTAACGTTTTGGACTTTTTAGGACACATTCGTGCAGATTTGCCAAAAAGTCCATTTATTTTTATTTTTGGGTGAGTACATAGACTGCACGCATATATTATTATATATATTATTAGTAAAAACAACAACAACAAGAAGCAGCCAATTTATCACACAGAATAATTTATACCTGCTTGGAGAGCAACTACTGACTGATGTGAAGGCGTTCTTGAAAACCAGACTTCTTTGAGCAAGCTGATTTAGGTTTGGGGTGAGACACACTTTGTTGTTGTAAACCTGGGTCTCAAACCCCGCATCATCCCCTGATTGATCAATAAATATTCCTTCATTAGCAACAAATAAAAGGAAAGTAAATTAAATGGATAAATGTATACATGTATCTCTACATATTTGATTATTATACAATGTGTGTGTGCTCATTTACTGTGTGTGCTTGGATTTTGTGTTGTAACACCTGCTATGTCTATGACCAGAAGACTAAAGTACACGCTCTCTAAGATTCTAGATTTCAAACAAGTCACTCATATAACTATAGTCCTGGCGATAGACCATAAAACTTAGCCGAGTCTAAACTAGACCTTCTCCCTCTCCTGTCTCAGTGGACAAAGGGAATTCCGACCCACTGCAGATGAAACCCTGCAGATTGCATGGTAAAGTTAAGTATTACGCCACTTCCCTATCAGCCTTGATAAGAAGTGGAAACTTTCAGTCGCTCACACCTCATTAAATCATTCAGCTTACAGTTTAGACCTTTTTAGTTTCTGCTGAGACTTTTAGAGAAGGAGAATGCTTTGTTTAACTAGTCTCAGCCACGCCGTATGGGAGAAAGACTAGTAAAGTACGCAAGAAGTTATGTGTCCAGACTGCAGATCCTTGGACTTCTATGACATCAGAGTAAAAGTCTAGCTTTCCATCAAAGCCATGATCAGATAGATCTAGATTATGATAAGTAGAGAGAGGAGAAGGTTCAGGGTTGAAGTGATGTAAATTATACTGAATCAAATGTGCTAATATACTATCTATCCTATCCTATCCTATCCCGTAACTCAGAGGTCGTAGGGGCACCACAGATGATCATTTAACCAGCGTACTCCATCTTTCCCTGTCCTCAGCAACCCTGATTGTTTCGCTCAGTGTCAAACCAGTCCATTTTCCAATGTTGTCCACCCACCTCTTTTTCGGTCTCCCTCTTCTTTTACCTCCTTGCACCGTGCCTTGTTTTGCAAGACCTGATGATCTGGTGACGTGGCCATACCATCGGAGTTTCCGTTTTTTTACCACTGTAAGCAGGTCATCGTGTTGTCCAATCGCTTGTGTGATGGTCTGTCGGACTTCGTCGTTGGTGATGTGCTGGGTATAGGAAATGCCCAGAAGTCTTCTATAGCACCTCATATCCATGCTTTGTATTCTTCGTTGGAGATCTGCTGTGAGGGTCCATGTTTCACAAGCATATATAGGAAGATGGAGATGACAAGGGAGCGCAGCAGCCTTACCTTTGAATGTAGACTGATGGTCCTGTTTTTCCAAATTGGCTTCAACCTTGCCAGGGCAGCAGTTGTTTGTGCGATCCTGGAGAGGACTTCCTGTCGGGACCCATTGTCTGATACAATGGCTCCTAAATATTTGAAGCTATGCACTGTGTTGAGGGATTGGCCTTGGACTTTGATGTCCATGTTGATGCCATGGCATTGGTGTTGTTGGTCACCATTTTGGTCTTCTCTGCACTTATTTCTATTCCATTATATAGGTTCTGGAGGTGGAGTCAAGCCTCTGTACCAGCTGTTCAAGCCAATCCACCAATGTCATCCGCAAAACGAAGGTTGGAGATTGCTCTTCCCCCTATGCTGACTGTGCCTTCGTGATCTGCAAGGGCATCTGACATGATGCGCTCTAGGAAGATGTTGAAGAGTGTTGGAGAGAGTAGGCATCCCTGACGCACTATATATATAGGCCTATACTATATAATCAATATTCGCAGTAAACTAAATGTGAACACTTTTGGTTGTAATCAAAATATATGGGTGTGTGATTTAAGATTTACAATGAAGAATCTGTTTCTTGAATGTATCTTTTTTCTTTATAAAACTCACGATATAAAGGGCGACCTACCTACAATAACCAAAACATTTCGTCTGCTTGGAGTTGTACTGTTTTGTTTCACAACTTGCTCTGGTGCTTTCCCTCTGTTAACTCCCGTCACAAAGCGAATGTTCAGTGCAAACGAACACACGGTTATCAATGTCATATATATCAAAATCATTGTGGTAGTCCAGTAAGTAACCTTATTTGGTTAATATTGCCGCATGAAATCTCAATTTACACTCATTCCTCCATTTTGGCTTGGCGTCACATGACAAGCACGTGACCAAGTTGTTTTGAGAATTGTTTTATCGCTGACTGGGTACAGCAAATAAAATAAATAAATGAAAATATACTCTTAGCGAAATAGTGTATTAAAAAAAGGAGACATACATATATCTTGACGACATTTTACTTATGTAATTTTCGGTTTCTTTAGAAGCTTCCTAAAATCGAAAGTGGAACTCTTCTTTTTTAGTTGTTGAAAATACCACATTTGGCATCAATACACACCTCCAGTATAAACAATGGCGAAAAGATAGCACAAATCATTAACGATGCAGTACGGAACTTTTAATGAGGTATGTGTTGATTTGGCTGTACTGTCACCATTTCCATCAATGGGCTTACAATTTATTTAAATTGACAGCTTCATTGTGTGCAACATTTATCTAGGATCACAGAGCATGACGCCATGAGGCTTTGTGATTGTCATCCAAAGCCGAGTCACATGATCATACATTTTATCATGATGTGCTTTTTGGTTTGACGTTTTCTGTTTGTTTGTTTGTTTTTTATATTGAAGAATGTAATATTAATTTTGCTCTTGAAAGTGTGCTTTCAACTGCAAAATTAATATTGCATTCTTCAATATAAATTAATCTCTCTCTCCTCGCTCGCGAGAGAGAGAGAGAGATTGTTCATGTTGCTGTTGCTATAATCCATTGATATAACTTTTAAGAATGGGTTTTCTATTTTCATATCAGCACGTATCATCACTTTTGCGAACATAAGCTATAACAGCTATTTCATCTTTGACACATTCACATGCAAGCTGTGAGCAACTGTCTGTTTACCTTCAACACCCGTCCACTGTGGCAAACACATTTATTATATCATTGATCATGCTATTTGAAAGACTTTCAATAGCCGGGTATTGATATTTATGCAGTCAGCTTAACTTGATCCCCTCTGCCCACCTCCCCTACCCCCCTTTCCCTGTCTATAAAGGCCACCCCACCGATATTATTTGGTTAAGATTTTGATGCGCTACTAGCTTCCTCAAGCATTGTAGGATATATATATATATGTAATATTTAATAGATCCAGTAGGCTATAACTTTTATTTAAGCCTTTTCAACTTTAACCCTCAAGATAAGTCATTGTTGAAGTTATATTATGTGTGTTTGTGTATAGTGTCCCATATGTCTTGTTTCTGTATGTGTGTGTGTGTGTGTGTGTGTGTGTGTGTGGGTGTGTGTGTGTATGTGTGCATTTGTGTGTGTATGACAGGTGCTTTATCTGGACACTTGAGCGTCTATGCCTGTGACGCGTCTCCCTTTGGTTATCTATTAGATAACGTCTCCCTTTGGTTATCTATTAGATAACCATTGCAAAGGGAGACGCATCACAGGCATATGCTCGCATGTCCTGATACAAGCGCCTGTGGTGTGTATGTGTGTATCACTGTTAGTGTTGGGTTCTTAAATGAATGCAAGTGGGAAAGAGTGATCAACACAAACGAGGAAGCAGACCAGAGAGAGAGAGAGAGAGAGAGAGAGAGAGAGAGAGAGAGAGAGAGAGAGAGAGAGAGAGAGAGAGAGAGAGAGAGAGAGAGAGATTTAGTCTTCCATCCCTTCATGGAGAAATAACAGTATGTGTGCGAATGCTTGGGAATGAGCCTTGAGTCACTCTTGTTTGTGTGAGATATGTGCTCTATAAAAATCTATGTATGTATGTATGTACTATTTTTATAATAATAATAATAATAATAATTATTATTATTATTATTATTATTATTATTATTATTATTATTATTATTATTATTAATATTATTATTATTATTATTATTATTATTATTATTATTATTATTATTATTATTATTATTAATATTATTATTATTATTATTATTATTATTATTATTATTATTAATTCTCCACTGAAGCACTCTATAAACAATAACTAACTCTACTGAAGCTGAATAGTATTACTACTTTATACTGGAAGGTAAGATGAAAGAAATAAAGGAAATAAAAGTGTTCAGAATCATACTGATATGACACTGTTCAGTACAATAATTTCCATCTTGTCTTGGCTAGCCACTTGACTCACTTGCAAGTAGTGGCAAAAATCCTAGTCTGGAGGGTATCTTATTTATTTAATCGTTCTTATAATCGCTTTTCCAGTTCAAGAGCTGCTCAAGGCGCTGGCTGATACAGATCTAACCACAGGGGCGCATTTACACGTTGGTCTGATCCCCGATGGTGCAGCAGTAGATCCCACAATGACCAATGTGTAATGCCCTTGTGATAACACACAGCCCTATCTATGATACACAGGATTGTTTGTGCTATCCACCGCTTCGCTATGGAGGATCCGCAATACAGTCGCCCAGCTTGTTTGGAATGCACTTGTGATCTAACTCGAGCCGCCCAATTATTATTATTATTATTATTATTATTATTATTATTATTATTATTATTATTATTATGGCTATTGACGCCTAATCTAAACAAAGCCCTAGGCGTTTACAAAGTCAAAAATTTACAACCAATCAAAAAGAAAACATACAAAACAAGAAAAGAAGATACATTTTTCACTGATAACCACCTTCTGCAAAACACACACACACAGACACACACACGCACACACACATAATCACTTCTATAATAAAGAAAACAAAAAATCAATTAAATTAGTCACTGCGAGAAGCTAAGCACACCAAACATACTCAAAGACAATCAAAATTAAAGACTATGATGGAAATAAATAAGTTTTGAGATGTTTTTTGAAGGTTGGCAGGGAGGGTGAATGACGGATGAAGTGGGGGAGCTGGTTCCAGGTAACAGGGGCTTGATAAGAGAAAGACCTTTGGCCAAAAGTTTTTGTCCTGACAGTGGGGATCGTAAAGATACGAGAGTCTGCAGAAGAGCGAAGCTGACGGGATGGGGTGTAGAGATGGAGTAGGTCAGATATATATTGTGGGCCAGAAGCATCAAGGGACTTATAACAGAGTGTGGCAGTCTTGTGAGAAATTCTCTGTTGAACAGGAAGCCAGTGGAGAGAGTGTAGGAGAGGGGAAATGTGGTCAAATTTAGAAGAGCGAAAGACAAGCCTAGCAGCATGGTTCTGGACCCTTTGGAGCTTAGAAATAAGATAGTTAGGGCAGCCTGAAAGAATAGCATTGCAGTAATCTAAACGAGACAGTACGAAGGCACAGAGAAGAGTCTTAGTTGAATCTTCAGTAAGTAAATGACGGATGGATGAGATTCTACGAATTTCGTAGAAGCATGTTTTACAAATATTAGCTACATGCGTCTGAAAAGAGAGGGTTTGATCAATGGTGACACCGAGATTGCGGACAGAGGTTGATAGAGAAATGTCGGTGTCGCAGAGTGAAACAGAACAAGGTAAGGAAGAAGATGAAAAGATTTTTTGAGGAGCAATGATGATAAGTTCAGTTTTATCCTCGTTAAGTTTGAGCTTGTTCTGCGTCATCCAAACCTTAAGCTCAGAGACGCAGGCCTGAGTGGAAGAAATAAGAACACTAAGATTGGTGAGGGGTCCAGAAGCATACAGCTGGTTGTCATCCGAGAAACTGTGATGGGAGAGAGATTGACGTTGTACAATAGAAGCAATGGGTTGAGTATAGAGAACGAAAAGGATCGGCCCCAGGACAGAGCCTTGGGGCACACCAAAACGTAGTGGAGAAGGATCGGAAGACAGGCCACAGACCGAAACGGAGCAAGAGCGATCAAAGAGATAGGAGTGAAACCGTGAGAGGGCAGAGTCAGAGATACCAAAAGAAATTTTAAGTCTGTTCAAAAGAATTTCGTGATCGATGGTATCAAAAGCGGCCGAAAGATCCAAAAGAGAAAGAAGAGAAATGTCATTATTGTCCAGAGTAAGTAGAAGGTCATTAATGATTTTGAGTAGAGCCGTCTCAGTGCTGTGACCAGACTTATAGGCAGACTGAAAAATGTAAGTAAGGTTGTTGGCTGAAAGGTGGTCAAGAAGCTGAGAGAGCACAACTTTTTCAATTAATTTAGAAAAGAAGGAGAGATTGGAAACAGGTCTGTAGTTATTTAGCAGTTCAGGATCGAGAGTTGTTGTTTTTTAACAGAGGACGGACTATGGCAGCCTGGGCGCATAGTCCGATGACCAGATGACAGAGCACAATCCTGAGCGACCAGGGATGAGGGAGAAGGGACCTAGTGCATGCTTGCTGGGTGTATTTGTGCCGCCGTCTAAGACGTGTGCGTCAGGACCTTTAAAGTCTGTTCCCATGTGTGCACAGACTATACCTCGGTTTATACTCTCAACCGCTTCTCATGATTTTTCTGTACTGCTCCCTCAACTTTCCCATCCGTGAGATGAGTATCTGTATCTTATTCTTTTTCTTCTTCTGTACAGGGCAAAATGTACACTATTGGGTGGTACGCAAATGCTATTAAAGACCCTTCCCTTTCCCTCATCATCCCCTCAAAAAACAAAAACCACAAACCACACACCACACACACATCCTCGCGTGAGCACAAACACACACACACACACACAAACTACTTATTATTGTATGTGTGTGTGTATAAACTGCACACACATGCATCTGAGATGTGGAGGAAGGAAAGAGTGAGAGAGAGAGAGAGAGAGAGAGAGGGAGAGAGAGTCCACAGTGGTAACATGTGTGTGGGTGTATGTGTGTGTGTGTGTGTGTGCGTGTGTGTGTGTGTGCTGAAGGGAAAGAGATATGCGCATTTTTGTTTATCAGTTAGTTATGATGATAATGCAAATGTATTGTATTGTATTGCGTTGTATTGTATTATTTTTGCACTTTGGTAGGTACTAGGTTTTGTTTAATTAGGTGATTAAGATGTTGAGTGAAAAAAAGTTTATAAAGATAATTAATTTGTATCACACCAACATGGGAAATAAAGATGTAACAAAAGCCTGTTTAAAAGTGTTTTCAAGTCTGAAGTCACCTTCAGTCAAAGGATGTGGAGTGAAGAAAACTACAAACATGTTATTGAATTGTTGTGAACACACGTGGTCTGTTCTAAGTTAGCTCCATATTAACTTGTATTGGTTTTGTTTTTGTCTTCAATTCTTTGCAAAAACAGGGTTTAATGCTATTTATTTCTCATCGGCACAAAGGAAATTTGAGAAAGGTCAAAATTTGAGCTCTTGCATTATAATGGCAGTCAGTATAGATGAATTGTCTCGGTGACGCTTCTTCGTCTTCTTCTTCTTCTTCTTTGCAGTGACATTCGTAACTGGGTACGTGTGCGCTTACCCTTATTAAAGATTAGAAATTTGATACAGTGGGTGAAAACTTGACAGGGACGAAAGTACAGGATAGAAATGTTTGTCATGTGTAAGTTATACTGACTTCGAAGGAGTCACTGAGAATCATTAATAATTAGGATGCTATTCGTGTCTTGCACTTAGCAGTACTTTCTAGTTATTCCCTGTTTATTCCAGTGCATGAAAGAAAGGACATAAACACTGAGCATCAGGACCTGATTAATCTATGCCCATATTGGTATTAGAAGAGACGAGGCAAGTCTCGGAATCGTGGATAATCAAAATGATCTAATTAACAATACAATGTTCAGCCCCAGTGTAGTTACCGTTTCAGTAGGCTGTTGGTCACATAAAATACTGAACAATTGTATGATGCTATCCTCTCCTTCCTTTCACCGCCCCCACCCCCTGCGCTTGCACACTTGTTGTTCCGATTGTTCCAGCTCTCTCTCTCTCTCTCTCTCTCTCTCTCTCTCTCTCTCTCTCTCTCTCTCTCTCTCTCTCTCTCTCTCTCTCTCTCTCCAAAGTACAGCTTCTCGAAAATTAGCACTAACTTCTGAAAATATCTTCAGTCTACACTCCAAGCTAAGGAAGGCTGCTGCGCTCCCTTGTCATCCCCATCTTCCTATACGCTTGCGAAATATGGAGCCGCACTGCAGACCTACAACGAAGAATATAAAGCATGGAGATGAGGTGCTATAGAAGACTTCTGGGCATTACCTATACCCAGCACATCACCAACGACGAAATCAGACAGATCATCACACAAGTCATTGGACATTGGAGTATTGGACAACACGATGACATGCTAACAGTGGTAAAGAAACGGAAACTCCGATGTTATTGCTACGTCACCAGAAAGACCACCCCGCAAGGAGGCAGAAGAAGAGTGGGACAGAAAAAGAGGTGGGAGGACAACCTTCGAGAATGGACTGGCTTGACACTGAGCGAAGCCATTAGGGTTGCTGAGGACAGAGAAAGATAGAGTACGCTGATTAAACGATCATCTGTGGTGCCCCAACGACCTTCGAGTTACGGGATAGGAAAGGATAGGAAAATGCTGGTGTTTAGCTGTTTTTGAGTCTGGATATTCATTTGAATGGCCTTCTTGTCTTTCCTTGAGCGCCCACAATCATAATGTTGATCTCGTTCTATATGTTGAAAGTTTTGTGTCAAAAGTACAAGTCTTTTTCACAGTTTCATTTGTTAAATTTGCTTAGTAATGTTTGAAAGATACCATCAGAAAAAGCTCAATTCAAAATATATACTTGATTTTACAACAGGCGCTCGGTTATGATTGTTTTAATAGTATAGGCCATGGAGTGAAAAGGGTTAAGTAGGCTATATTCATGGACCTTTCGCTTGGGTTAGCATAGGGTTATTTGATAGAATAATACCAGCTGTTAACATTGGCCATAGCAGCTTGTTGCAGCAATCACTGCGCTTATGCTGCAACGGGACTTTCCCGTTTTTGAGATAGATTACTGGTGCCACGTGGACATTTTTTTCCCCGTTAAAAACATAGTAATAATAATAATAATAATAATAATAATAATAATAATAATAATAATAATAATAATAATAAAGTAGGCTTATATAGCGCGATACCCCAGCTCAGGGCTGGGGTCACCGCTCTTAACATAGGATATATCTTTAAAACAAACATAAACAATAAAAACAAGGTATGCAAGCATTCACACCAACCGTACTCGCAAAGGCATACAATGGAACAACAACGTATGCAATACACTACACAACACATGCATAGTAAAACAAAACAAAAAAATAATAATACAATGGCATATTAGTTAATAATAAGATTCACCATACAAATGTAAAATATAACTAAAAATGTGTTACATCTAACAATGGTTAATTAATACAATGATCGGGTATTTAAAAAAAAAAGAAAAAAAAGGCTAGACCCGCCTCCACACTATTGCAGAAATAAAATACTATTAATAACATAATGTAGAAACTAATGCAAAAATAATTTTAAAAAAAAATTAGATACTCAGATATTAATGTACGATCGCATAAATCCATAGGCAGGAAGCAATGAGTGTGAGATGGGCCTATTGTTCTGCTGTTGATGGGGGGGGGGGGGTAGTAGGCCTACTACAATGTGTAACTGTGGCGGCTCGATCTCCGATTACAACAACGAACACCGCGACCGATATGTCTTTTACACTGTCGACGCCCAGTAGTCGCAACTATTTTACAGCGGTGTGTCGTCAGAGCCGTTACAGTTCCCTGGCCCTCCTTTTCGGGTAGGTCGGAAACGTGGCGAATTACCTCCATCTTTTGTTCTGCTTCGCCAAAATAGGCCTATGGCCGATCAAGACTGTACAGCGGTTGAACTTCAACCTTTTCGACGATGTTCCCTTCCATCAGACGAAGATATAGGAAGTGTACAATTTAAGGTAAGATGTCCAGGTCAAGTTGAGGTTGTATCTTTTGCGGCTTTAGTCGTACATACTAAAATGTCCCTACCATCAGCCAGATTCGAGGCGATATTTACAGGGTCAGATAAGTCAATGGCTTGTGACTGCCATTAAGCTTATTGTGAGCTCCAGAAACTTACCTATGTTGTGTTTGAAGAACCGTGATTATAATTCGCAGATTTCAACCACTAGCTCTGCTACTCAAATTCTTAATACACATGTTGCTTCCGATATCCTATAAGTAACCTATATGGGCATAGGCCTACGTCCAGGACTACACTATAATTTATCTCAGTTTCAAAAGTTAGAAGCTTAGTTGAACTCCTTAAAACTAAGATTGATTTACTTCGATTGTTTTGTTCTTTATTATTATTATTATATATTCTTCATCATCATCATCATCATCATCATCATCATCATCATCATCATCATCATCATCATCATAATCATCCTCATCATCATCATCATCATTATTGATGTTCATGCGCCTAATCTAGACTTAGCTCTAGGCGCTTGCATGGATACAGGACAACTTTAACCATAATACAAAACGAGGGAATCTCGTGAACGTTAATAGTAAGCATATATTGAAAAACCAATTACTCTCTAAACAACACACACACGCACGCACGCACGCACACAGATACTTCGTTGATTTTCATGCGCTCATGCAGCAACGGAGAAATGGATAGAAGATCAATGCCAGGAAATAGAAAACAATCTGAACAAGAACAACAGCAAGAAGGCCTACCAGACTGTGAGGCGGCTGACAAGTGTTAAACAGCCCAAGGTCTCCACGATCCAAAGCAAGGCTGGCACATGCCTTACAGAAGAACAAGAAGTCTTTGATAGATGGACAGAGTACTGTTCTGACCTTTACAACCATATAACAAACGGAGACCCATCAGTTCTAGCATGTCCCCAGAACTGAGAAGAAGATAACCTCCCAATTCTCCGAGAAGAAGTTGAGGCAGCAGTGCATTCGCTGAAGAAGTGGAAGTCAGCGGGAGTGGACAACATACCCGCAAAATTGCATCAAGCCGGAGGAGAAGCGATGTTTGATTGACGCCCTCTCTTTATCTGTATGTAACAAAATATGGCAGAGTGTGGTGTGGCCTACACCCTGGTTCCAGTCGCTTGTCATCACTCTTACCAAAAAGGGTTACCTTCAGGAGTGTAAAAATTGCCGCACCATGAGCCTCATCAGCCATCCCAGCAAGGTCCTTCTGAAAATAATGCTCAACAGTTTGAAACCCCTCGTTGAACAAATCATAGATGAAGAACAAGCAGGATTCAGGGCAGGGCGAAGTACCACTGAGCAGATTTTCAACCTCAGAATAATCTGCGAGAAATACCTACAGCATCAACATCTGTATCATGTGTTTGTAGACATCATGAAAGCGTTTGACCGAGTCTGGCATGCAGCTCTGTGGGCAACCGTGAAAGTGTACAACATCAGCTCTAAAATTATTGAAGTCATCAAAAGCCTGTATGACACGGCTACCAGTGCAATCCTCCACAACAGCGCCATCGGAAACTGATTCAGAACAACAATCGGCGTGCGTCAAGGATGCCTACTCTCTGCAACATTTTTCAACATCTTCCTAGAGCGCATCATGTCAGATGCTTTGCAAATCACGAAGGCATAGTCAGCACAAGGGGTAAAGCAATCTCCAACTTCCGTTTTGCGGATAACATTGATGTATTGGCTGGGAGAGGAACAAGAACTTGAACAGGTGGTACAGAAGCTTGACACCAACTCCAGAGCCTTTGGAATGGAAATAAGTGCAGAGAAGACCAAAATGATGACAACAACACCAATGGCATCAACACGGACATCAAATTCCAAGGCCAATCCCTCAACACAGTGCATAGCTTCAAATATTTAGGAGCCATTGTATCAGACAATGGGTCCCGACAGGAAGTCCTCTTCAGGATCGCACAAACAACTTCAGCCCTGACAAGGCAAGGCTGCTGCGCTCCCTTGTCATTTTCATCTTCCTATACGCTTGCGAAACATGGACCATCACAGCGGACCTACAACGAAGAATACAAAGCATGGAGACGAGGTGCTACAGAAGACTTCTGGGCATTTCCTATACTCAGCCCATCACCAAGACAAGTCCGACACAAGCCATTGGACAATACGATGACATGCTAACAGTGGTGAAGGAACGGAAACTCCGATGGTATGGCCACGTTAACAGAACATTAGACCTTGAAAAGGCCATCTTACAAGGCACGGTGCAATGAGGCAGAAGAACAGGGAGACAGAAAAAGAGGTGGGAGGACAACATTCGAGAATGGACTGGCTCGACACTGAGGGTTGCTGAGGACAGAGAAAGATGGAGTACGCTATTAAATGATCATCTGTCGTGCCCCAACGACTTTCGAGTTACGGGATAGAATACGATATACATACACACACAACCACTCACACACACAAACACTCACTTGCACACGCAAACGCAAACCGTGACTTTGCAGATTTGTTTCATTAGCCTGACACCTTTAAAATAAACACATTTGTTAACTGAATCTCAATTGATTTGCATAATGTATGAGAAAAGAAATATAGAAAACGTTTCAGGCTCATAAGATAGTGGTTATTCATAAAAAGAAATATGACTGTTTGGCAGCAGGTAAACTTTAAATTAGCAGTGAAATTATATACAGGGCACTTTCATAACCTTCATGCTAGGTTCAATTTGTATGGCTTGATGGCACACATAAGCCTCGCCTGTTACTACTTGCACCCCGTGTGTAATTTCATTTACATACATTAAACTCGCCTACTTCCGTTGCAGAAACACATTGCTACTACGGAATGTCATTGTATGCATATTATTTATGAACTTTTTTGCCTTGATCGTTCACTATTATGTATTATACATTATGGGTGTTGTGGTTTTTAACAATCTTGTTCTGGTAATAAGCACAGCTTGAACTATAGAGTATGTTTTATTCATACAGTGTACTTTAATCATACAATACCTCTCTCACTCTTTACCGTGTATAATAAACATAGTTTCATGACCCATGAGCATTTGAACGGTAGTTAGCATAGTCTGATCATCATACTTAGTGTTTGTTTCGTTGGTTGGTTCTCGCTCCCTGCTTTCGTGAAAGATTCGTTATTAATACTTTTTTTTTTGGTCTTGTGAGTGTGACTGTGTACTGCATTTCTTGCACAATACAAATATCCTACATCAAATCGCGTCATAATTTTAATAATTTGTTAAAGTGTTCGTTTCACTTACTGTGTTCTGTCGAAGAATTCGCTGTATGACAACGTAAATTGGCGATTTTTTTCTTTTCTTCTTCTAATGCACAATGCAGTAAACATAATCTGCATGGTGCTAAGTTTCACGCTCTTACTTGAGGGAACCGGAGATCTCTCTCTCTCTCTCTCTCTCTCTCTCTCTCTCTCTCTCTCTCTCTCTCTCTCTCTCTCTCTCTCTCTCGGCTATTGTATTGGGTGGCCTCGTGGCGCAGTGGATAAGTCGCCGGTTTCGTATGCCGAAGGTCGCGGGTTCGATTCCCGCAAGGGGCGAACGTTTGTGACTTAGGTACGAGACTATTGAGGTCACCGAGGGTTTTCTCCGGGCACTCCGGTTTCCTCCCTCCCTTCAATAATGGTACAGGACGCAGTCAATATAAAAAATTTCAAAAATAAAATTTCGATTTTCTATCAGTCTTCTAATAGCGATCTCCCTGCCTTTACACCACCTGTTTGAGTGATTGATGTGTCAACAAAATTTGGTTGATTAAAAAGTTCAGGGCGGATGAGACAGGTGAGACGTGTATGTTGGTATAGATCGCCGCGCTTTGAGCCCGATTGATTTGGGGAAAGGCGCGTATATAGCATCCTGTATTATTATTATTATTATTATTATTCTTATTATTATTATTATTATTATTATTATTGGTAATAATCGTTATCTGACGTTGGTGCTCTTACTATGCCAGGATTACACACGGATCAACAGAAATCAACCTCTTCCATTTTAGCGATTTACAAATGTACATTTTCCAGTCAGCAGTCTTCCACATTGTTTAAAGTACCGTTTCTTCAACAATTTTCGACAGCGTTTAATGCTTTATTCATCGTTGATCTATCCGCCACTTTTTGACCGAAGAAGCTACGAAGATACTTGTCACTTCCTGCATACTTTCCCGCTTAGATTACTGCAATGCCCTGTTGATCGGATGTCCTTCTTCAGTCACCCAACCTCTCCAAACTGCTCAAAATGCCGCAGCTCGTCTTATCTGTAGGTCACAGAAACGACAGCATATCACCCATCTCCTCTACAAACTTCACTGGTTGCCAGTCGAGCAGCGCATCAAGTACAAAATCTGCTGTTTGGTGTTCAAAGCGTTCACCGATAGGGCCCCCCAATATTTATCAGATCTCCTTCACATCTACACACCTTCTCGCACACTCAGATCCTCTGCTGACACTAGACAGTTGAAAGTTGAGCGCTTCAATAGGAAGCAACATGGGGCTAGAAGCTTCTGTTCTGCCCCACCACTCTGGAACTCCCTGTCATTCTCTGTCAGACACTGCACTTCCATTGACTCTTTCAAAAACCAACTGAAAACATTTCTCTTCACACAGCACTACAACACCCCGGCTTAAAATCCTTTTATTCTCACAGTCTGCCACTTCTCCCTACTTCCCCCCACCCCTCTTCTAACGGACCAATATTACATTTTAACAGTATGGTATGTGACACTGGTGTATGTGCTCGTGTCTGAGACTGATAGTTGTTGTGCATGTATCTGTTTTGCTATGTACATTTGTAGTCTCTGTCCATGTTTAGTTGTGTTTATATGTCGATTGTAATATATATTATTTTTGTAAAGGGCCTAGAGCCATTGGTTAGGCACTTAAAAATGTACAGTTATTATTATTATTTATTATTAAACATCCCATCAATAATACTCAGTTGAAGGTTTTCAATGCCCCCCCCCCCCCCCCCTCCCTCATCGTTGATTATGTGGACGCTATGGACTTTAAAGAAAATGTGTGCCTTGAGCTGCTTTATTTAGCCTACTTTTCCTATTTTCTTCGTGCTGCATAAAGCTTCATAAATATACAACTATTTAGAATGCAGACTTACATCAGCATGCAGTGCAGTGAAATCTATTTTTATACATAAAGCTTGATAAATATACAACTATTTAGGATATATCAGCATGCAGTGCAGTTATATCTATTTTTATAGTGAATAAACACATATTACACACACACACACGCACACACCCCCACCACACACACACCACACACACACACATACACAGAGGCAGACTGATCTTAAGTTACCGAATGATGTTGATGCTATCTTGTTTTAGCTGTGTAGTAATTTTACGGGTAGGATGAATTATAAGGCCAAGCCACCGAAGCTTGACGAACAAAGGGTCAGCTCAACATGCATTCTGCGCTGCACATTTAGGCAAAGCATGTTTTAGACGATAAAGAGGAATAAATGCTGTCATTTAAAGCATCGCGCCTTTTTCACGTAATTCAGCTTGCTTTCTGCTCACCGTTAGCTATCTGACGGAATTGTTTCACTGTCATAGATCTGTAATCGAGGTATACAATACGAACATCTATTATATGCACATTCACGTATAACAGGCATTATTAGAAGAAAATGTATTATTTTTTTGTGCTTTATGTTTTTATTTATGTTTTTGTCACATTTAACTAGTTACTACAGAGTTTGCCAAACAATGCATTGATAGGTAGATCCAGTAAAATACGTTATCATAGCTGTGGATTTCTACCCATCATTTAAATCAATGTGATAGTGATAGGAGTTTGAACATTGCTGACGTGGACGGAATAGGAACGGGATCGTTCCCACAGAATGAACCAGAAAGTCAAGCCTTGCTCTAGTTATTTCCATTACTGCATTCGTTTTTCATTCGCAGTATTGACGTCACTGGACCTTTCATACAAATACTATGAACTAGTGACGAAGAGTCTCCCCCCCACCCCCACCCTCTCTCTCTCTCTCTCTCTCTCTCTCTCTCTCCTCTCTCTCTCTCTCTCTCTCTCTCTCTCTCTCTCTTATGCACACTCTCAATTTGCTTTAACGTCTTGGGAATGCTTGTGATGTATTTACGAATATACGATACGAAGTCCTTTATGCATGACATTTCCAAATCAGTTGTTTTTGTGGGGTTCAGAATAATCCAGTCCTTTTTGGTTACATTCAGTTCGGTGAAATTTCAATTTAAGGCTGCTTGCATGCGTCACTTGTTGAGATTTAAAACAGTGACCGGCAATGACTTAAAGCAAGATGGCGCTTGTCTATAATTACAGTTTAATGTAGTAAGGTTATTATATAATTAATCTATAGATTTTTGTTTAGTGTTTGTTTGTTTTCGTTGTGAGATTTTTGGGAAGGGTATAATGGGAGGAGGAGGGGGAAGCGGAAGGGTGTGTGTGACTTATTAATACTAGAACTATATAGGCCTAACTACATAACGTCAATATTATGGCTACTGATGGTACAAAGTAGACTAGCACGAAAGTTCTTCTTACGGAAAGCTGTTGCTCGAAGGCCTGTTGTGCTATAGAGTTACAGGTGGTAAAGGTGTTCCCGTGTAACCTTTCGGAGGTTGGGGAGAGAGGTGTTTGGGACCTCTCTTTTTCTAGGCCAGCTTAATGAGGGCGGTGCCTATTTCTTCACCCTCGCTGCTTTACATTCCCCGGTTCTGAACAGATCCAGGTACCCATTCACAGCTGGGTGGACTGGGGTGTGTCGTGCGCCTGTTACATTTATTTTGGTCGTTTGGTGATTGCCTTCAAAATGAGGTCACCCATCCAAGTACTAACCCCGCCCGACGTTGCTTCAGATGAAGCATTGCTAGCGTGTGCCCAAACCACTACAACACTGCGCCACCCTAAAGAGTTACAAGGGGATCTATCATTTACCTAAACCCAGGGAAAGGTCAAAGGTCTGTGCACTCGGAGTATCAGAAGCCCGTCAAGATATAAACCTCAAACAGTGATGCGTAGAGTAGCGCCATCTCTTGAGACTCTGTCTGTGGTGTGTATCTCGTCTGAACAGATGTGTGCATCCCTCAGCCGTCTGTTCCACCATTCACCGTAGGGTTGCTGGAGTGTTTACTATCCATCACGCGAAAAACACATTTCACCCGCGCTGCACTGAATACTGCCAACTAAAAGCAGTGTAATAGCTATGCTGATATTATCTCATTATATCCTGAGATTAGTTCATTCCCATTGCTTTGACTGAGTGCCCGAGATATCGATTGAAACAATGCTTTCAAATCAACAGGTTCGGAGGCTCAAGTATGTAGCTAAAAGCTTTTCTGTTTTCTCTTTGATCGAGGAACCAGCTATAAAGGCAGCATTGTACGCTGTGGTTTAATGCTGAAAGACTGGTCAATGCAAAGGATTCTCTACCCAAATGAAATCGATTTATCTAGACAATAAGTCGTATGAGGTAGGCAAATAAATAACCTGACGTTACTCTGGATTTCGGTCTGTCTCTGTCTCTCTGTATCTGTCTGTCTTTCTCTATCTCTGTTTCTGTCTGTCGGTTTCTCTATTTTTTTTCTCTCTCCCTCCCTTTTTCTCTCTCTCCCTCCCTCCCTTTCTCTCTCTCTCTCTCTCTCTCTCTCTCTCGACCCCACCCCTCCCCATTCCGTTTTCGATCCCACCTCTCTCTCTTTCGCCGCTCCCTTTACTCTCTCCCTACTTTCTCCCTCATCTGTTTTCTCTGTCGGTACCATTATATACATATATAATTATATTCAACACCCACCCACAAGGTAGTACGTTTGATTTTTCTTTGCTTTGTTCCTGCGTTCATCTAAAAACAAACTATATTCACAAAACATTCTGCGGGTTGTCTGCATGCAAGAGAGACAGAATTCTTACACAGTCTTACCGTATCTATATTTCTATCTATATATATAAATTTATAATCGAGCATTCTTCCACTCTTTCCCTTGTGATTGTGTGAATCAGTTCATGCTTTCGCATGACTTTCAGCGGACAGTTTCCTCTTTTATGTCTCTGTTTCATTATACATTCTCTGTTAATCTGTGTTTTCTTTTTGTGCGCTTTCTTCTTGTTATTGTTGTTATTTTTGTTGTTGTTGTTGTTGTTGTTGTTGTTGTTGTTCTTCTTCTTCTTCTTCTTCTTCTTCTTCTTCTTCTTCTTCTTCTTCTTCTTCTTCTTCTTCTTCTTCTTCTTCTTCTTCTTATTATTATTATTATTATTATTATTATTATTATTATTATTATTATTATTATTATTATTATTATTATTATTATTTCTTTTCTTTCTTTCTTTCTTTCTTTCTTTCTTTCTCTCTTTTTTTCTTTCTTTTCTTTTCTTCTACCATTTTTTGTGTGTGATGTTTTGATTTTTAAAATTCATTCTCTCGGAGTTTCTGTCTTAATCCCTGTTTAATCTCCGTGATCACGACTATGTTTATACACCAACAACAACAGCATCAAAACAACAACAACAACAACAACAACAACAAACAGATTATTCGAAGTAATGATACCTGCTGGAACATTTAGAGCAAATGACACGACTTCCTATCATGAACGACTAGACGATATGACAGAGTTTGATTTAAAAATCGGTTAGTCTGCCTTCTTTCGTTCCTTTCCACCCTCTGTCTTCCCCTCCCCATCTCACACTTTGGTCACTCTCTCTCTCTCTCTCTCTCTCTCTCTCTCTCTCTCTCTCTCTCTCTCTCTCTCTCTCCATCTTCCTCTCCTGAGTTACTCTGTAATGCTGACAAAAGAATGTTTCCCATAGAAAGCGTTCTCAATACAGCCCCTATTATGTTGGCGTAGATGATGATCATGCATCTTTAAATGAAGCGCCTTCAGATCACGCAGTGGAAGGAAGAAGAATCAATAATTATGGATCGTTTCAGATTTGGCTTGCGGTACTATCATAATAGTAATTATTTTAAATTATCTTCAAATCGATACGGGCACCCCCATCGGTCCATCTCTTGACTCTGGCCACCTCCCTATTAGCTCAGTGATGGAGATCACGTACAATCGTACGTGTTTCACGTACTGAGTTGGGAAATCACGTAACGAAAATGTAATGAAAGGGTATAAACACGCACAAAGTCAGTGCCAAAGGGGTATGAAAACGTAAAGCTAAGTTGCTGGGAGGTATCATCAGGTACAACTATTTCGGTCGTGCGTACATCTTTCGCTCGATATGGATCGTGTGCCTGTGCGTCCTGCGCGACCGCCTACCACCCTCTCTCCCCCTCCTATTCATTCTGTCGCTTCCGAGAAACAGCCAATCATATGCACGATAATAATCAATTTTTTTTCTCGACGCTTTTGATTGGCTATATAAGACTGACAACAACCCAACATTAAAAAAAAACGTGGGGCCGGGTAGCTCAGTTGGTAAGAGCGTCTTGCTAGTAACCGAAAGGTCGCTGGTTCGAATCCCGGATTGGTCAACGTGTGATCATATTAATTTCCCCTTTACCAACAACTGACCCGCTGGTGTCAGTATAAATCGGTCCAGTAGTCACCTATATGCGAAAGTGTCGTGTGACTATAATCTACAAACAACAACAACAACAACAACAACAACAACAACATTAAACATGGCCGACAAGCTGCGATCTGAGGGGAAGCCGAAGAAAAGGAAAAATAAAGCAGACAAAACTAATTGCTAAAAAAAATTAAAACAAGATGAAGGAAAAGAAAAACAAACATTTTTGTCAGCCTTTGGCTTTGAGTGCTCGGTAAGAGAAGAAAAAGGTAAGCCGCACCGGGCCCGGCTGAAGAAATTCAAACTGATGAAAAGACTTTTCACGCAAAGTGTTTATTACGTATGTTGGTGTACTCCCTAAAAAACTGAAAGGGGGTATAAAAACCCCCTTATGTTTGCATTGAGGGTATGAAAACCCCCACATGTTTTGGTTGAGGGTATAAATACCCATTGCTTAAAAACTTTCTCCATCACTGTAGCTACTTCCGCTAGCTTGCACTCGCTTATATTGTTCAGTGTGGGGACAGGATTTGTGTTGATTTAATAAATAGCCTATATAATATATAATTACGCGCCAATTTGCAGCAGAGGTGTGTCTCCGGAGACATGGGATTTTGACTTCAGCAAACTATGTTGTGCATGCTGGCCTTGGGTGGCCCGCGTCTTGAGAATCTATTTGAGCGGATAAGCGCTAAATAGGAAAGTCAAATTTTAGAAGACGCAGTGACCTTCCTCAATGACATAGCTTTTGTATATGATTTATACTCTTAATAAACACGAGTCTACTAGGCTTGGCGTCGTCGGTGATGACAACCACGATAACACTATGCAGCAATGTTGATGTTTTTTTTTCTTAATGAGGTAATAAAACTGTGATTTTTAATTGAAATTGAATTAAATGTCTTGACCACGACGACGACGTATGTGATGATGGATACTTATGGTGATAACTGTAATATTGATCGTATTGAGGAAGTGAGTAAGATTGGTGACGAGAACTGCTTGGTGTTAGCGCGCACAAACCACTGTTAGGACGAGGTTAGACAGATGTAGCGCCATGATACCAATTAATGCGACCTATTGTTTTTTTCTTTACTCAGTGTATTCACCGAATGTCACAGGTCCCACTGTAGCATAGCCCATGTGTGGTCCAGCACCACATGTTACACCGTAGAAACTCAAAAACTGCTGAACGGGCCCACAATCGCAACTACGTCATTCTTCGACGACAGTGTGTGGTCCAAAACGCGAACTGTGTTCTATAATGGATTAATAATTATTATAAACGCTGTTGATATCAGCAGACTCAGCAATAACTCTGCTCTGTAAATTGCGTAACTTGTTTGAATTTCGTGGTGTTGGTACTACAACAGAAGAAAGTTTACCGGATTAATTTTGTTTTAAGCTATGTTCACTATTATTGTGGGGAAAAAAGAGAGAAAAACAACCACAATCAAAAACACATCAACACATTGTAATTGTAATGAATGTGAATTCGATCAGTGGATCGATTCTATGCTTTTAAGAGCATCGATCTAATGTGTTTTTTTTTTAATTATGTCAAACTAATATTTGAAGAAAACACAGACACAAATAAATGTGGCACGGGCCGATAACAATCAAAACGTCTTTACAACTTAGTGAATCAAAAAAAATGGTCGAACACACAAAACCAATCCTGCAAAATTTCTTCTGTTATGGTGTTGTGGTTTCTGGTATTCTCAAGAATATCGTATCACCGGTTTTGGGCCCGTACGGCAGTATTAGAATATTATACAGTGTGCATGTGTACCTTATAATTTCATGTCTCCAAGTTTTTGGTAGCACACAGTATCACTAACCTGCGGCCCCACACTTAAACTTCAACAGCTGTTGCAGGGACAGATTTGTGAACTACTGTTGTTTGTTCAGTAAGAATCAATGTACTACGGTTACAGAGGCTTGAACAATAATTGTTTTGCGAGCGATGGACAACGTCACCTGAACGCATTGACGCAATGAAACCCTGATTAGCAATTTAGGCAAATAGGCCTTCCTTCAAGAGTTTTATACCACGTTGTTGCACTCATGGACCACATGGCATGACCTCGCCGTCCTTGAGACGTGTCCGATTTGCTACATCGTTTTCTGGTTTGGCTGTGTTAATCTGTTTGTGCGTGAGTGAGCAATTTCAACGGTAATTCGACCGAACCGAACAGCAAATTTGCCCGGGTCTATAAAAGAACGTTTAGTCTGTAAACAATTTTGTCGACTTGTGCGAGTTTTGAAGGGCAACATCTTTTGTTGCTCTTGTAAAACTACTTTCCCTCCATAAAGAGCGACAGGTTTGCGGCGTTAAGTGCATATTTTTGTAGGCCGTTTTAGATTTAATGACATCTTAGAATTTGCTCTTGTAATGACGTCGTAGAGTCTGGTCTGGCGGACGGTCGGAAGCTCTTGCTCTCCCTTGCCGGCTTTATAAGGACCCGGGTCTCAATTTTCGCTGGATGTGTCCGGTGACGTTAATCTATATAACTAACTAACTTTTCGCTGGAATAAACATTTTGTTGGAACACAAACCCCGCGTCTCTGCGTTTTGAGCTATCAGATAAGCATCCTTCGATTTGTTTGGTGAAGAAATTGAAGGTAGACGATGTGATGTAGACGACTTGTTGAAAACGTTTTGAGTTCGTACAACTTTTTAGCCAGACAACATTATTGTGCAGAGATAATTCTAAAGTATTATTTAACTTGTGTGTGTATATATGCAAAACAAAGAATACAATTATTATAGATTGTATTTCTATTTTGTACCCCAAGAAACGCAATCAGCATCATACCTTTACACTCCGATTGACGTCGGGTCGCAACTTCAGCGGGTACCTTTTAGTCATTGTGACATTCCAAAGGACAGGGACTTGATCAGTGCTGAAGTACAGTGAGCATTTGACTGAATTGAAGGGAGGATTCTGCCGTTCATCTCCTTCTGAAAAGTATGGATTGTGAGATGATTGTGTACAAGGTAATGTGTTCATGCTATTTATTATTATTTTATTTTTATTGCCTTTGTTGCCTTTCTTCTTCTTCTTCTTCTTCTTCTTCTTCTTCTTCTTCTTCTTCTTCTTCTTCTTCTTCTTCTTCTTCTTCTTCTTCTTCTTCTTCTTCGTCGTCGTCAACGTTGCGTTCATCACCATGATTATACACATCACCATCATGGTCGTCATCATCATCATCATCATCATCATCATCATCATCATCATCATCATCATCATCATCATCATCATGAACTTCTTTTTGCTTACTTGGACATGTTCAGCTGCTATCTTTGCTATCATGCGCTTTGGTAATGGGCGCGGAAATATTTTCAGCGCGTATTAAGAGATCCATTCATTTATTCGAAATCTATCCAAATTGTGAACAAGGAAAAAAGGACTTAGTATGAACGGAGAGAGAGAGAGAGAGAGAGAGAGAGAGAGAGAGAGAGAGAGAGAGAGAGAGAGAGAGAGAGAGAGAGAGAGAGAGAGAGAGAGAATGAATTTAAACTTGGGTAACGATGGATGCAAAGAGTAAATAATAATTGTTCGTCTTAAATAGACTTGTACTGTATGACAGTAGTCGAGAACATATTTATCACTTCTGCGATGAAAATTCGGTTGCTTTGCTTAGCAAAAGCTTGGCAGTCGCTGAGCAGCGCAATGCATAATGGCAAACTAGATCATGAACAAACACTTGATCTTACTATTTCTACACACCAGAGACTCTCTTTGACACGAACGGAACGCGACGAGAGAACAACAGCGATGACGATGAAGAAAAGGGCGTCATCGACAACAGCGAAGACGACGACAACTAAAAAGAAGAAGAAGAAAACATTATTGACTGACCGACCGACTCGCTGGCCTATTGAAAAGTCAAGGTGCCCCGAAATGATTACTCGAGTGAACAGGAAACACTATAGCCGAACACACACACACACACACACACACACACACACAGACACGCACACCCACCTACACCCCCCCCCCCCCCACACACACACACACGCTAACACAGAGAGAGAAAAGGAAAGAGAGAGAGAGAGAGGGAGAGAGAGAGAAACTCAAACTAGAGTTAATTGTAGTTCATCTGGGACTAAGTAATTAACTGAAAGTAATTAAACTCTAGTGTGTCTTGTTAGTTATATAACATTTAACAGATAACAAATATTGATGCCATCATATTCAAATCTCGTTTCAGTATACCAATTCTTACAGACAAAACCGTAAAACAATCGTATTTACTATATTAGTTGGTGTCATAGTTCCTCTGTAGTGTGTGTGTGTGTGGGAGTGGGTGGAAGGGAAGGGGGACGAGTGAGGGGATATATGTGTATATACATGTGGTGTGTGTTTGAGAGAGAGAGAGAAAGAGAGAGAGAGTGAGAGAGAGGTTAAGTTGCCGTCAATGTTATGATCCACGAAATTTGATTACCATAATGGTCATGCCTTCAGTCTGCATTTTAAATTCATCGAGCTGCTTCTAGTATTTTGCAGGGGAAACTGGTTCGGGGAAAGTCACACCGATTGTCACGCTATTTATATATATCGGCGGTTAGGATACAGTTACAGTTCTTTCGTTTAACGTCTATTCATTTCTTGCAATAATTTTAGACGATCACGTACACACACACACACACACACACACACACACACACACACACACACACACACACACCACACTCACACACACAGAGCCGAGGTTACACAGTATTATCATGACTTTCCCGAAACGCCACATACGTTGTGCTGACAATGGGTCATATTTCGTCCCCATTTTTAAGTACTTTGAAGTGTTCGAACCCTAACCCTTTCCCTTACCCTAACCCTACCCTAACCATAACCCAGCCCTAATCCTAACGGATCATTGTACTGACGTCAAAATAAGTAGGCATGTCAATGCAAGTTATGTAGATGTTCACTGATTTGTCCAGATAACACTGTGTAAGTGTGCCCCCCCCCCACCACACCCCCCCCACACACACTTCCTTTAGGACATTTGAGAGTAAGTCAGTTGTTAAGTTCTTCTGTACATCTAAGAGAGAAAGAGAGAGGGAGAGAGAGAGAGAGAGAGAGAGAGAGAGAGAGGGAGAGAGAGAGAGAGAGAGAGAGAGAGAGAGAGAGAGGAGGTGGGGAGAAGGAGAGAGATCCTGGAGTTTTCAGAATATCGGACTCTGTTTTTAATTTGATTATCGTCTACAGTCTCTTATTTACTTGTAGTACTACATATTCTTTTTCACGTTTTGTTTTGTTTTGTTTTTGCATAGTTTATTAGTGTCTCGTTTTTGTTTCACTTTTTTTTTGGTATGTATTTCGATGTTAACGTTAAGTATAAATGCGTGAAAACTGCGCTTTGAACTGATGTCATTAGGAAAAAAGAGCTATAAAAATACCCTTATTATTATTATTATTATTATTATTATTATTATTATTATTATTATTATTATTATTATTATTATTATTATTATTATTATTATTATTATTATTAATGGCGTTTTATTAGATTAGTATATGCTCACAGTTTAATTAGACCACGAAGGGCAGTAAGGACACTAGCAAGTCTCATTGACTGACTGACCGCGAGTGCCTAGTGTCGAAGTCAGTAAGCAACCACTGTAACAACGACTGTAAATGCTTGTAGCGGTTCTATGCACTTCTAATAGGCCGACTTCCTGGGGTGCAGTGCAAAATGCATGGTCTTATCAAAGGATACCAGGTGCGTCTACACTAAGGGTGTTTTTTTTTTTTTGGTCCACAAGCCTCAAGGGTCACTTTAGTTTCCCCTTTTTGGTTCACAGTGCTAACGTTGCAACGAGCCATATAAGACACTGGAAGAAGCTCCAGTTAATTTTAACAACAATATAATATGAGTTACATAATTTCTCTCAGCACAATCCATTATGGATGGTCCTGATTTGGCTCGGAAGAGTCCGCTGGACCTAAAGCAATAATCATGTAATGTAATGTGATGTAATGTAATGTAATCCATTATGGAATAAGAGATATACCGGATGTGACGAACGAATCTGCATTGAAAACATTACGAACAGACCTACTACCGAATCCGTGTTTGATTCTCTGGGCGCGGCAGACATAGATAGCTTCGCGGCAACACAATATTTCATATTAAAGTGTAGCTATTGGGTGCTGACCTACATTTCGCAAAATCACGAAATAGGACTATTTAGTGACTTATAATGTACTATACTAACTAAAAAAAACTACGAGGAGTTCGAAAGTGTGTTTGGATTATTTTGCCGTTGCGTAGATTGTTTCATATATACTCCCAAAAGGCAACACAATATTTCATATTAAAGTGTAGCTATTGGGTGCGGACCTACATTTCGTTAAATCACGAAATAGGACTATTTAATGACGTATAATGTACTATACTAACTAAAAAAAAAAACTACGAGGAGTTCGAAAGGGTGCTTGGATTATTTTGCCGTTGCGTAGATTGTTTCATATATACTCCCAAAAAACGACTTCCAAAAAAAAAAAAAATAATAATAATAAAATTCTTCGTCTAGTTTCGCAAAGTGACGTCACAAAAGTGACCGATTTGGTCACTTTTGTGATGATCATCTTTGCTGGTAGTGTCTAGTGTGTTGTGTTGGTTTGAGATTTGGCGCAGTGCAATTTAGCGTATTTACTGATTAAATGTAGATTTTATTTATTATTATAGTTAATTTGTAAACGCAGTGATGGAGATCACGTACAATCGTACGTGTTTCACGTACTGAGTTGGGAAATCACGTAACGAAAATGTAATGAAAGGGTATAAACACGCACAAAGTCAGTGCTAAAGGGGTATGAAAAAGTATGAATGAATGTTTTGTGAAGTGGCAGTTTTCATGACATTAATTCTTTGATCAAATGTTGCGAGTTGCGCAAAATCTGACATTACACAAAATACAAATTTTTTTATGCAGCCAGTACACAAACGGTCAGACTTGGGGGTAGGCACCTCTGCTTTAGCTTAACACAAACTGGAATCGACGAAGCACGGTAAACAAAGATTGGGCCTTTTTGTGACGTCACTTACGTCGAGCGGGGAAACGTGAAAAGTTTCCGGTAATCTCCGGAATTACCCGTGAGTCGTGACTACCCAATAGCTCCAATAGCTACACTTTAAGCATTGCCAGAGCAGCCTAGCACACTGCGCTCACTTTGGCCCGCCTGCTCACCGTAAAAGTTGATACTGTGACCCAAAAGACCTAACTAACTAACTAACCAAAAGACCTGAATGCTTAGCAATCATGATAAAGAAGAAAGATAACTGTTACAACTGTCTGCATTTACCAACACGTGTTTTTGGGTCCCAGCGTATACTGTATTACTTAGGAGGTTTGGCGAGATTTTGATGTTATATAGAACGAAGAAAAAAAACCTCCGCCTTTCACACACGAATTACCTAATTTTATGATTTTAAAAATCTATTAATTTAATTTAATTTAATTTAATTTAATTTAATTTATTTTGATTTAGTTCTATTGTATTTTTAACAGTTTATTTATTTCTTTATTTTTTAAAAGTGGGACATGGAGAGAATGGGAGGAGGCGTCACAACGGAAGTATATTGTAATTTCTGGTCCTGGTTCAAGAATGTTTTCCTTCATATTATTTTGTAAACATCATTCTCTCCACTTACTTCCAACCCCCCTTCCTCCTCCCTGACCATATAGAATCCCCTACACTCCCTCTCCCCTTACCCATTTTGATTTAATATCCTTCAATGATCTGTTTATCTGACGTTCATGTGAGACCGTTTTTATTCCATCCCAAACCCTATCCAACAACATCTATATCATGTGCTTGTAGACTTCAAGAAAGCGTTTGACCGAGTCTGGCATGCAGCTCTGTGGGCAGCCATGAGAGTGTACAACATCAGCCCTAAAATTATTGAAGTCATCAAAAACCTGTATGACAAGGCTACTATTGCAGTACTCCACAACAGCGCCATCAGAAACTGGTTCAGAAAAACAATCAGTGTGAGTCAAAGATGTCTACTCTCTGCAACACTCTTCAACATCTTCTTAGAGCGCATCATGTCAGATGCTCTTGCAGATCAGAAGGGACAGTCAGCATAGTGGGTAGAGCAAACTCCAACGTCCGTTTTGCGGATAACATTGATGGATTGGCTGGAGAGGAACATGTACTTGAACAGCTGGTACAGAGGCTTGACACCACCTCCAGAGTCAATGGAATGGAAATGAGTGCAGATCAGAGAAGACCAAAATGATGACCCACAACACCGATGGCATCAAAATGAACATCAAATTCCAAGGCCAATCTCTCAACACAGTACATAGCTTCAAATATTTAGGAGCCATTGTATCAAACAATGGATCATGACAGGAAATCCTCTCCAGGATCGCGCAAACAACTGCTGCCCTGACAAGGATGAAGCCCATTGGCATTAGGAAAGACAGGTCCATCAGTCTACATTTCAAGGTAAGGCTGCTGCGCTCCCTTGTCATCTCCATCTTCCTATATGCTTGCGAAACATGGACCCTTGCAGCAGATCTACAAAGAAGAATACAAAGCATGGAGATGAGGTTCTACAGAAAACTTCTGGGCATTGCCTATATCCAGCACTTCACCAACAACGAAGTCCGACAGACCATCACACAAACCAGTGGAAAACCTGATGACATGTTCACAGTGGTGAAGAAACGGAAACTCCGATGGTATGGCCACGTCACCAGAGCATCGGGCCTTGCAAAGACCATCCTGCAAGGCGCGGTGCAAGGAGGCAGAAGAAGAGGAAGACGGAAAAAGATGTAGGAGGACAACATTCGAGAATGGACTGACTTGAAACTGAACGAAGCCATGAGGGTTGCTGAGGACAAAGAAAGATGGAGTATGCTGGTTAAACGATCATCTGTGGTGCCCCAACGACCTTTGATTTACGAGATAGGATAGGATAGGAACCCTATCCCATTGCCAGATTTTTTTTATATTTCCAGACTTTTCTGGAAATACTTTGAAATAGTCGGGAATCAAAACGAGTCGAATGTCTGTCTTTCGGACGGTCGGTCTCAGGAACCAATGAACGAAATTTGACCGACCTTCGAAGAAAGATTACCTAACTTAGTGACAAGGAAGGGTTCTCTGTAAATCTAATCTCAATAACAGTCGCATTTAACACGTACTTGACACTTCATCTGGCTGTTTACTAGTAAAATCCCTCCGTTGCTGTTGGAATGAGGAAGATCATTTATGTGTCAGTTATTTAAAATATTATATCAGTTATTTAAAATATTATTGCTTTACGTTATCGCTTCGATCTACGCTTGAGATCGACGAGCCATTTGGGTATTGGTGTCAATGATTAAAGTACGATTGCTTTAAAATTCTCACTGGGCTGTGAAAGGTAGTAGTTGAGTTAGTTATTAAAGTATGAATATTTTCAAATTTCACCTCCAACTTGCTTTGAATATGTGTCCCCAATTTTGACAGTGGTAAGCGAGTTGACCCCAGAGAATTTATTGTTGATCCTTCACATTGATGTTGTATTGAGTGAATAGTTTATCTCAGTACGTTTAGAGATTATGTAAATTTCCTGATGCAGTGAATGTTTTCCCCTCAAAAGCATATTTGATGTATGAATCCTAAAGAGTGCTTTGTAAGCGGAATATAATTGCCAAGATTTTGTGTTGTGAGGAAAATAAGTAGCCTAGCGAGGCATGCATAATATTATGCCCCAAATACAGTGTCTACACTTATACATAAATACATATGCCCCAAATACAGTGGGTTCTAACCCGTCAGAAACGCTTTTTGTGGGTTGAAGTGTGTACCCAAACTATAGTCGAAACGCATACCCCTTTTCTTTAGAACCGCACTCGGGCCCACCGTATACGCCAAGCAAAGTTCATGTTTCCGGAGATTGCCGAGTGCGACTGAAAAACAAGAATGTCCCTCTTACCTCACAACCCTGAAAATCACTCGTGATCTTGATAGAATTTGATCCATTGCCTTTTGTAATAGCTGTCATTGCATGCTAATACATTGTCTTGTTTTTTTGGTGTGTTTTTTTCCCGATTTAGCGTTTCACCACAGTACAGGCGCTTACATTCGGGTCTCGCTAATGGCATTATAGAGATGGTTGTCGGCCGTCATAACCGTAAAAATTAGGGGTGTTCGGTTTTACCGGTTTTCCGGTTAAAATCGGTTCGACTTTCTCACGGTTCGGTAAACCGGTTTGACCTTAAAAAACCGGAAAACCGCGGTTTTTCTAAGGGACATCACTCGTCCCGTAAAGCACTAGCAAAATGGCACAAACAGAAATTCGTAGCGAACACGCGTGGGATAGCTGACATTTGGAGATTCTTTCTCCTGCGAGAGACAGAAGCAGGAAAGGTTGACCATAATACCGGTTACTGTAAAGAGTGTAAGGCAAGTATTAAACTTGGCGGTGGCACTTCAAATCTGAATGCACGCATTCGCCGACACCACCCTTTGCTGCTGCTGAAGCCAGCCAAGCCTGCGGGCCCTGCACCCAATAGATCTAACCCACAAGTCCTACATGCCACGTGTAGATCTAGTCCGTGTACCAGCAGCGCTGACGCTGACGTGAGCATTGTGACTGAAGGAGGTGCCAGTACAAGTAAAGGCGACACAAAACAAATGACAATCAGTGAAGCACTCAAAAAGAAGCAGGTATATCAAGCTAACTCCAAGAAAGCATCCGAAATCAACGGAAAGGTTACAAAATTCATCGTGAAAGAACTTCAGCCGTTCCGAATTGTGGAGAGTCGGTATTTCAAAGATCTACTGGAAACACTCGATCCCAAATACAGCGTCCCTGGAAGAAAGTACTTCCAGGAAACAGCCGTACCCAAGATGTACTACGAGTCGAAGGCTGATGTCATTTCGCAACTTCAGATTCCACCAACGGTTTCACAAACTCAAAATTGAAAAGCAAACTCCCAAATCTACCCACAGTGGAGGAGGGAAATAGCCTCTGAGTTAAGTAGCTAGCGACATAAATTCAAAAAAAAAATTCAATACAGAGGTTATTTCCCTTGCTTACTATGCGCCTTTACCCGGGGTAACCAGTTGTAACTTCTAGCCGGTTAACCGGTTTTAAACCGCGGTTTTCTATTGGAAAAACCGGTTAAAAACCGGTTTGCGAAATCGTACCGGTTCCACCCTCTAGTAAAAATACTTTCACTGACAGGTACCACAAAAGTTACTTAACTTACTACAATTAAATTTGCTTCAAAAATATAGGTGAGATCCACATTAACCACATCACGCTTGTTTGTCACAAAACAATTATGCGCATTGGCATTGGACTACACTTGTCTCATAGTGATTGTTCCAATAAAATCATCTGTGCTCCATTGGACTACTCAGAAAAACGTAGTCTACAAACTATGTCGAAATAATGCCGTATTTTGAGAACATTCTGGGCGTTTGGGTTTCAGTGCACCAATTTTGGCCAAATTGGAACGAAAAGACCTTTCACAACTAACATGAAGGATAATTTAAGTTGACTTCAGTATGATATATAATTAATGAGTTCAGAGAGATTTATGGACACTTGTAAGTTGTATGCGCCCTACACATACAAAAACAAATCATAGAAAAGCGATACTGGCAACATTAAGAAATTACATATTATAGTAAGCATATTGATTGCGTGTCCTAAAGTCTAATTCTTCTATCATGAAGGTCGGATAATTTCGAGCAGTTTTAGTCCAGAGATCGACTTCTCATTATTCTGTCATGAAGATCGGATAATTTCGAGCAGTTTTAGTCTAGAGATCGACTTGACTACAATATATAAGCTTTTAAAAAAATTATGCCATTTTATTTGTCAACAATGTGAGGGTTTGGAGACTAAGCCGTTCTTAAAACTACTACGCAGATGCGCAATTATCCCATATTCAATATAGTGTTCCACAGGATCTTAATTTTATAATTATTTGTTCGTCATAATACATTTTTAGTTGTTCAGTTTTTAGCAATAAACAGACTTATCCAATCAATATAGTTTTAGAGAGTATAGCCTTTTATCATGGTTTTTCTTCGATGTCTAATCACCGTCTTTAATGTTTCAGTACCAGGGCCTTGAGAACCTCTCTGATATTTTAAGTGCGCTGTATAAAAACATTCATTTTTTTATTACCACTTTACCACCACCACCACCATGATGATGATGATGATGATGATGATGATGATGATATTGATGATCATCATCATGATGATCATCATCATTATCATCATCATTATCATCATCTTCATCATTATCATCATCATCATGGTGGTGGTGGTAGTGTGGTAATAAAAATTGAATGTTCTTACACAGCGCACTTAAAATAGCAGAGAGGTTCTCAAGGCACTGGTGCTGAAACATCAAAGACGACGATGATGATGATGATGATGATGATGATGATGATGACGATGATGATGATGATGATGATGATGATGATCATCATCATCATCATCATCATCATGATGATGATGATGATGATGATGATGATGATGATGATGATCATCATCATCATCATCATCATCATCATCATCATCATCATCATCATCATCATCATCATCATCATCATCATTATCATCATCAACAACAACAACAGTATCGTCGTCGTCATCAACAACAACGGCAACTTCGTCTTAGTCGTCGCCGTTGCTGCTCTAGACATCGCACATGACTAGACTCGTGACCTCTAAATCTTTGAAACTTTGTACGTGGACTGATAAATATGACAGGACGTATATGTGAATGAATATGTAGTTTATTCCGCTACTTTCCTAGTAAAAAAAAAATATTATAGTAAAAAACTTTCCACCCCCCACCCCCCCTACATTTTCACCCAAATTCTACTTCATTATATGCTGTTTGACGCAGACCAACGCTAACAGAAAAAAACGAAAGGCGTGATCAATGGATACTTTTACGTGAATTTGTCTTTTTACTTGTTTCTCATGTTTTGGAGACCCCAGACAGAATGGTTTGTGTTTTCATATCTTAAAGTGCTGTCTAATCCAATAATTTTAAAATAAAATAAAATGTTTGCCGGCTCACGGATTCACTTTGTGTACTAAAACTTGTGCAGTAAATTGTTGCACTTACATTTCGGGCAATAGAAATGCCAACATTGCACTGGCATATGCAGTTCGAAGCTCTCATACCTTAGAAGGCGAGGAGTCGTAGCATCTGATTATTGACACAAAAGGTGCATCTAGGTAATGGATGTTTGCGAGACACAGAATTTAGGTTTCTTAGTGACGTCGGTAAGTGATGGATGCATGGAAAGTATGGAAAATGTTATGTTTACTTCTCACCAGTTTTTGTTTTTCGACGTCTGAAGACTTAGGTATAATTATGATGATTGAATCGGCTATGTTACACTTTTTAACTTTTGGAGAGTCAAGTACGTGGTTAGGAATAAGAATGATGTTGCCGTTGTCATTGTGTTTGCAGAAGCAGTTTGATCCGGAATAAACTTAAAACACACATTGTTTGGGGGGGGGGGGGGGGGGAAGGTTCAGTTTTTGTATACGGGACTCTTTTCGTGAAAATTCCTGATAATGACGGTTAAAATAAATTATTTGTGTGATAACGATGTGTTGTACTCCATCCCTACATCTCCTCCACCCTCACCCCATCACTCCTTGCCGCGACCCCTGTCTTCCTCCCCTCCCTCTTTTCTTATTTTGTTTTACTCTGCGCCTTCCCCGTCTGTCTCCCACACACAAGACACTTTCCATGAAGCATTATGTTTTAAACTTTACAATCCCTTTTATTTAATTTTTTGAGGGGGTGAGGGTGTGGGAGTGGGTGATGCACGAACTTAATTTTTAAATAATACTTCACAGTAATATTTTGGACATTCAGGTAACGCTTTTTTTATTTTTGTGTATGTATTTATTTATTTTTTAATGAAGCTTTACACTCGTATGTTAGAATGCACGAACTCTCTTGTTTTAAGTGATGCCGTACAATCAAATTTTGGACATACATGCATTTCTACGTAAACTCTTAACAAAATAGTCGTTCAGCCATAGTTGTAAACCGCCGTTTCGAACAATTATCGTAATAATAAGTTTGAAAGACAAAACTGATGAACATGTTGAAGTAGAAGGAACTGGAAGTTAATTTTCAGCTCTCAGCCTCTGATATTGTGAGAGGTGTGTGACGTAGAGGTACGTCACTACTACACTCCTCCGCTTCCTCCGTTCTCTCTCCACCCCATCCCCCTAACTCCCCTCCACCCATCCCCCTTCTCACTCCCCACCCTTACACACACATAAACGCGCTCGCACACGCAACGCACACTCACATTTTGCAAATGTTTTCAAATTCACTGATGCACAATTATCAAATACAATGGAACATCCTGTACAATAAACGTGGTAAACAAGAGTAATCAAAGCATCGCACTCAAAAGTATTAATGGATGTTTTACATTTCATTCAAACAGAGTACTCTACTCATTTCGGTCCCCGCAGCACCAAGGGCACACGTGTAGGCTAAAACAGATTTCCTAGTGTGTATAACCAACTGCCCTTTATTAATGCTTACAAAATATTTTCGAAGGAATTAATTTGATTGCGGTCTTCTTTAAATGCAAAGCTTAGATTAAAAAATAGCAGGAAAGATGTCACTCCCACGCACACACGCACGTGCACACTCACGCGCATAAATCTCACACAAAAACAGGGACATCTCACCTACAAAACGGTGTACTCACACACAAACACATACACGCACACGCACACACCCATATATTCATCTATGCACACACATATACAATCATACCTATACAGTCGCAGCAACGATGCAAATTGATGAATTACAATAAAAGCATATGATATCAACAGTACAGTACTGATTATATATACACACACGCGCGCGCACGAACACACACACACAAACACACGCACACTGTCTTTTTCACACACACATACATACACAGGCTCAAACACCCAACACATACATCCACACACACATCCTATTAACTTGACACAAAAGTCTAACCTAGGATAGGAGTATCTTTTTGTTTACTAATGTCTTCGTCGCCTTTGCAAACTGGACCAAAGGGGTGTCGAGGTTACTTTGTAACACTTCTTGCGATTGGTTGATATTACGGTGACTTTGATACGCTTTATGTGATTGGTGGCTGTTGCTCTAATGGGGATTTGCTGCTTTTTTTTTAAAAACTTGGACAAGCATTAGTAACTAACCGTCTTTATCGGTTTGCTGAACCGTTGACTACATCGCCAAAATTTAATTAATTGTTGTTCAGTACACTTGTTTCCTTCTGCTATTCTTCCCTCTTTCTTTCTCTCTCTCTCTCTCTCTCTCTCTCTCTCTCTCTCTCTCTCTCTCCCTGTGCGAGATGAGTCCTAAAATGTTAAAAAAGACATTTTTAAAAAGTCGTTCGCTGTCCGCCGTCGGTCGTCTGTGCAAAACTTGCAAGTGGTTTAATATCTCAGAACCTATTTTAACTATCACAACCAAACTTGGTAAAATGGTTTATACCCATAAGATCTCCTAAATGATTAGTGAACAAATGACCACTTTAAATCAAGGCCAAAGGATCAACAAATGTTAGTCAAAAAATGAATATTTTTCACAAAATTTTACGTTTTTACCTAGGTTATTAATATTGAACTTGTGATTCTTTGACTCATGATAGATATCAATGAGACATACATACTATATAAATTTGGTCAACCCAAATCCAATGTCAAGGTCACTTGAGCTGTCCAAAGTAGGTTAGCTAGGTACTTTGAAGTGACCTTGACCATAAACGTTTTGGAGGTATAATGTTCAAACTTGTTGTATTTAGAGATAATATATTGATCTTTCATATTTATTCCGTTTTTGCTTTGATCTTAAAGGCCATTTTCGTTTTAGGCCTTGCAATAAACATAAAAATAATAGTACTGTGGAATGGCTGTTTATTTAACCCATAGTATGCAACAACATTGGGTTATTTGATCAGACATGCATGAGAGATCACATGAAGGTCAAGATCATCCTAAGGTCAAGGTCACTGAAGGTCAAGGCCATCCTAAGGTCACAGTTTTTTTTGGGCATAATACAGCTTTTGCTATAATTTATTTCATAGTACATGAGTGTATTTGGAGCCGGAGGTCAAGGTCATCTGAAGGTCAAGATCATAAAAAGATCAAAGTCGATATTATTTTGCATTTTAATGCCACCCTTTTATTTTGTGGTGTTTTTTTTTCCTGGGCAGTCATTTTCATGTTAAATATTGTAAGTTCCATAAAGAGCATGTGAGTGCTTTGCCCTTCTAGTTTATTCTTTCTTTTTTTTTCTTTCTTTCTTTTTATTACAAGTTGTACTTATATTTTGCCCTGGCCTTGGTTGTAAATGAAATACCTGTTTAAACCCAAATAATAATATTAAAATAAGATGGCAGAGCCTTTCAAATGTAATTTAACACGTAACCAAAAAATAAGCAGTTTCAAAAGTGTTACATTTCTTGGCAGTTTTGTGGATTTATCTTGATCTTGAGCGAAACGTGTTTGGCAACAACATGACTCCAGTAACCTTGACCTTTGCGTTAGAGCAAATATTAATATGATGAGACGGGAGGCAAGCCACTAACCTAGGTAATGTTTCTATAAAGTTTGTTCAGAATCCGTTCAGTGGTTTTTGAGAAATGGCTTCCAAAGGATCGACAGACAGACCGACATTTGATTCGTTCATTCCCCTCTCCCACTCCCACAATTGTTTAAAAATAAACAAAAGTAAACGAAAAAATAATGGTGAATGTTAATGCAACATTTGTGTTGTTGTTGTTGTTGTTGTTGTTGTTGTTCTGCAACATTTGTATTGTTGTTGATGTTGTTGTTGTTGTTGTTGTTGTTGTTGTTCTTCTTCTTCTTCTTCTTCTTCTTCTTCTTCTTCTTCTTCTTCTTCTTCTTCTTCTTATTCTTCTTCTTCTTCTTCTTCCTCTTCCTTTCATCTACGCAATTAGTCAATTTTTTAAATAAAATATTCATCTCCATTAAGTGAATGCTTGATTGCGTACCACAGTCGACGTCTTAGTTGCAAAGTACAAAGCTGTGTCATGTCAGCATGTCGTTGTAGAGTTAAAAACAAAAGCTTCTGCACCCTAGGGGTTACACTGTTGTCTTCCCTGGAAACTTAGTGGGGGGGGGGGGGGGTTGGGGATGGAGGAGAGTAAGGGGAATTTGCGACAATAATTTCATTTTCCTTGACAATCTCATTGGAAGACGCTGTTTGCCGTTTGAAGCCTTCCATTTAAACTCAGTTTTGGGAAACCTTACGAAAATAACATCATTTTCTTTAGAGCTCGCTTTCAACGGTGTGATGCGACAAACGAGAAGACTTTTCATGTTCGTTCTCAAACTATGGCTAACTGCGTTTGTATGTTTTTCAGCTGTGGTCAAGCGGGGTGTACATTGTGTTTTGTTATGTTTCCTATATACCTTAGAAAGAGCTATTTAATATACACATTGTTTTGTTTTTTTTGTTTTACAATTTTAAACTACCAGGGGTCTACGGGGTTTCTTTGATTGTGAAGATATAGAGTTCAAATTAGAAAACAAATTGAGTTCTGCATTTTATAGGTTCCTTGTTCAAAACTGTGATTGAACGTATTCTTAAAGGGTACCAGTGTAACATCGTCAAAATTCCTGGTATCTTATTTTTGGCCGGGCGCTTTGCGCATGCGCTATGTCCAGTCGAGCCGGCCTTTTCACGATGTTCTTAGTAACCCTTAACCCTAACCCTAATCCCTACTAAGACTACGATAGCACTGTGCGCATGCGTCGAATTTTGTTATGCGCAGTGATGGAGTTTTCGTCGGCAAATCGGCCCATTCACCGATACAATTCCAAAATGTCGGAAAAAGTCATGTTCTGATCGGCCCGCTGTCCTAAGGTTTTATGCCTCAATCGGCCACCCTTTGGCCGTTTTTTGCTTGTCTCATGTCTGTTTCGTCGTTATTGCTTCTGGCCATATTAATTTCCTATCGGATAAATAAAGGTGTTATGAGTTATTGTCGAACATCGCGTATCGGAAGCGCCAAGCAGACGGCACATGCATCAGCAGAGAGAGTTAGAGTAACGTCCCTTGTTGCGAACGGCGTGCTTCCGGCAATAAAACTTTTCATTTTTGAAATGCCGCTAAAAAAGAAACCGAAACTTATTAGTGGCCTCTCGTTTGGTGTTGGAAAGAAGTCAAAATGATGACCGAAAGATTTTCAAAATGTCCTAAAGGTGTGTGACTGAATCGGCCAAATGGCCTATGCTTGCGTGAGTAATGTTTAACGTCCCCGAACACATGAGCGTATAGGAGACTGACAGTTACAGTTACAGTACATAGATTAACGTCCCCGGACACAGTGCTTATTGGGGACTTAGGAGACTGACAGGCTATGCTGACAATTTCTAGCAACATACACTGAATGCGTCGACCAATCAGAATGCTCCCAGTCGCTCCCCAGTCAAAATAGTCAAAATAAGATACTAGGAACTTGACGATGTCACACCAGCTTTCTGTTGTCACATTACGGGTTTTTTTCCCAACTGTATTGATGGTGCAGGTCGTCTGATAACTTTACCGTGACTATCCACTACGCAGAGTATCAGAGGTTGTATAGCCGATGCCTAATACCTTACAGTTATGCTTGGTCTTGTACGAGCCGAGATTCGCATTGTGATGAAGAACAAGGTTTAACGTCCTATTGCAAGAGCGTAAAGGACGAAACATTCAAACCCTTACATAATTATGTGCGTCCTCTCACTGCGGCGGATTACTTTAGTAGCATTGGTCAAGTACGTAAAGGTGATCGCCAGCCGGTGAAGGTAGTCTACTGGTCGACCTCGGAAGACCGCCCGAAAGCAAACTTTTTGTTTTGTTTCAATGACTGTAGACTTCTTATCGTATTTTGTTTTGTTTTGTTTTGTTTTACTCACGGAAACTTTTTTCCTCAGGAAAACACCCCATCCACCGCCACTCCCCTCCCTCATTGTTTTTACTTAAATGGAAGGCGGGGCGGCCTTGCACTGGAAGACAGCGAAACATGTGATGGTGTTCGTCGGGGTTTAAGAGGATGTGTAGTAAGTTAAGACCTCTGATCTTAGGTTTGGCAGGTTTGTGTATTTATTGCCTGGGCTTAGGAGTAAAGTTACTCACTTGTGAATGACCAAGGTGCAAAATGGGGGTGACTAGAAGGAGAGAAGGAAGGTGAAGGAGAAAAAAAAAAGGGGGGGGGGTAGGGGTGGACGCGCTAACAGTGTCAATGAAAAGACAGTAGTCCCTATGATTACACTTGTATGAATGGACCAGTTAATGAAGTTTAAACCTAAAAATGCAAGGCTTTTTTGTTTGTTTCTTTTGTGTGTGTAGCATAGTCTATATTTATTTATTTATTTAATCAGTCTTATATAGCGTTTTCCCAGCTCAAGAACTGCTCAAGGCGCTGGTCGAGACAGGATCTAACGCAAGCCGCCCATGCATAGTATTGCAAGCAGAAACTTTTCAGACATAAAAGAGATCATTAATCAATCATAATTATATGTATAAGTGGAAAGGCTTCGACGTGCTTTCGGTTAGTTATGTCCTACAGGTTGGAGTTATTAGTTTTGGAGATGTTCAGGTTAGAGGTTAACGCTAATCATAGCATCATTTAGCCGTAATTATGTGAAAATGGAAACTCTTCAAATGTAAAGGAGTTGATTAAGAAAGTAATTGTGGCAATCGGTCATCGGTTAACATAGAAATGCATCAAAACTTCATTCGGTTTATAATCCACTGGTTGTAGTAATTAGAACGCAAAACATAGTGTCCGTGTGTGGGTTTTCATAGCAACCCAGACTTTCGGGTAAAGATAGACTATATATTGTTGTTTGTTTTTTTAATGCGACAATGCCTCTCTGAATTCTTTCAGACATTTGCACGGTTGCACTATCAATTGGCGTTTTAATTGCGATCTGACAACAAAATGGTTTAGTTGATCTGTCCGTAGGAACTAAAAATTTGGAAGGAAACTTTGTTTCATACAACATGTAGGTTTTTGTTTCTTCTCCAAATTATACCTGACTGATGGACGTCATATTTCTTTACGACGGGTGATGTTTTTTTTGTGTCTTTTTTTAGAATGATTTAGGTACTTAATGTTTAAGTCGGGATTCTAGCTGAACGCAGTTTCCCTGAGCGGGTTTACCAGTGTAACCTGACTACTATCAACATTCTTCTGAATGCTGCTCGTTTTGTTCAACTTAAAATTTAAGTGGCGTGTGACCATGTTTGTTTTTTTTTGTTAGAAATCTTGAGTTTTACGTGACTATTATATCTGTGTACTTCTATTGCATAAACAATTTTACTGCAGTGGCCAATTCTGAATAAGCGTTTGATTTCTTTGAACATTTTGAAATTTTTAAAATTCCATCATGGATAATCATGCAATGGAGCTAACTGAGACTGAGCTTCACATTGGAATAGTAAGTGATTCTTTTTTTTAATATTAATGTTTGCGCAAGTTTTAAAGGCATAATCATCGTCGTCGTCGTCATCTTCTTCCTCCTCCTCCTCCTCCTCATCATCAGCAGCAGCATCTACGTCACACCCCCACAACTCATACCAGTTGCTGTTGTCTAGAACATTGTTACACACTTATACAAATATCAGCAAAATAATGTTCTCCATTCCCAGCGCAATAATCGTTACAGGAATAACTGTTGATAAATCAGCAATCCATCATGAAACCCTATTGTGTATTACAAACACCGAATCTAATTTAGTTCACAAATTTGGTCTGGTCTTTGTTTTCGTCTTCTACAGTTCTATTCTATGTGTCCATATTTAGATGTGTAAAATTACACCACTATAATTTGTTTGCCAGTAAGCACTTACAGCACTGAATCCCAATTGTTGTTTGCTCTAAAATCGGCATTTTTCATTCCCAACGGAAAAAAACGAACAATCCCAAATAATTAAGGGAATTTTGTAACAAGTATTGGGCATTTTGTGTGTAAGGTTTCAGTATATTCTAATTTAAACTTTAATGGCCAAACCCTGTTTTCCCTGCCACCAAGACGACATCACCGCCACCACTATCTTCATCATCATCATCATCATCATCATCATCATCATCATCATCATCATCATCATCATCATCATCATCATCATCATCATTATCATCATCATCAACAACAACACTATTGTTCGTCATTATCACACAAGCACATACACTTTCTCTCTCTTTTCTCGCTATCTCTACCGTGGGGTTACAGGGGGTTTCAGTATAAATAGTATCCACAGTTTCTGAAAATTTATTGCTTTAAATTCCCACTGTCGCTGTCTTTCTCCTTTGTTCTTTCTCATTCCTACTCTGTTCTATTAATCTACTATACTATCTTCTTATTCGCTAGACCAGTTACCTATCTTTTTCTTGAAAACTCTTCCGGGACAAAACTCCTCATTTGTGTGTGATTTCTGTTGGATCAGTTTGGGAATATTGGACGCTTTCTGCCAGGTGGTCACTGGGGCTTCCTATTATTATTTAGCAATGCAAGCATTTTATATGTATGTGTTTTGTTTATATTTTATAATAATGTTTATATTCTTTTTTTTTCTTTTTTTTTTTGGTAAACGGGGATTCGATAAATTAGAGTATAGCCTCAGCGTCCCCTGCTTGGGATGTCTTTATTGTAAAGTGACTGGCTCGTGTAGTGCCTTCAGTGTTACCACTAGGGTTGTTTCGGCAGATCTTTTATGCGGATCAGGGGTGAGTCCTCTTTCAGCGAAGTTGTGGTCTTGATTTTGTGGTCCTGTTTGGGTCTTTGCAGTCCGCTGGACCCTGTAAACAATGAATAACTAAATAACTTTTTTGGCTATCTTCACACACACACACACACCCGCACACATACTTGTATTGATGGCTAAATGGGGTACTTTTAGAATGTAGGAGTCGGAAAGCACTTTTTTGACGGAAAGAACGCAAATTTCTTCTAGAAATGTAAGAATCTAAGTCAAAATTGGCTCTTTCCGTCAAAAAAGTTGACCTAGTTCGTCCCCTAGGAGCGACGAAATAGGTCGATTTTTGCTTCAAAGTTTTCCGAAAATTGGCTGGATTTTCTCCGTCCCGGATAGTGCACTCCTGTGTACTTAAAACACTCTCATGCACTACAACTGCACTCCCAAGCACTAAAAGAGCACTCCCGCGCACTTAGAACAAAATGGGTTCATGAAACAAAATGAGGTCACAGCAAATAAACCCACTTTGTATTCAAAAAGACGGTTGTGGAACCCATTGTGTCCTCTTTACAAGTTCACCTACACCTACACACACACACACCCACACACACACACACACAAAATAAACCACAACATCAACGATTATGTAAGAAATGCAACGTTCTTGAAACAAAATTACATTTTCTAAATGAATGTAAGATTTTTTTTTTTAGATTTTTAGATTTTAATGCTTTATTGTCCCTTTTTATCGGGAAATTCTGGGCCGCCTCCCCTGTGGAAGGCGTAGTCGCAGCCTGTGGCGCGCCCAAACCCAACCTACCTAACATTAATTGTGATTTTTGAAATGTAGAAATTCTTTAAATTTTTGAAATTTTTTTAAATTTTGCTGGGGGAGCAAACCGGAGTACCCGGAGAAAACCCCCGAGACGTTGCCCGAGTCGAAAGTAAATAATATTCGGAGAAACATAACGCCCCGATGCAGGATCGAACCCACACCTGTCAGGCGCCATTGGTTTCTGGCCTGTGGACAAGGCAAGTTAGTCCCGCCTTAGCCCACTTGGCCACAACGCTCGCTCAAGATGTATAGTATAAATAAAATATATGTATAACAAATGTATAAATAAATGTATAAATAAATATATGAATAATAAATGTATAATAAAATACAACAAATAATCTATCCTATCCTGTCCCGTAACCCGAAGGTCGTAGGGGCACCACAGATGATCGTTTAACCAGCATACTCCATCTTTCTCTGTCCTCAGCAGCCCTGATGGCTTCGCTCAGTGTCAAACCAGTCCATTCTCGAATGTTGTCCTCCCACCTCTTTTTCGGTCTCCCTTTTCTTCTACCTCCTTGCACTGTGCCTTGCAGAATAGTCTTTGCAAGGCCTGATGATCTGGTGACGTGGCCATACCACCGAAGTTTCCGTTTCTTCACCACTGTTAGCAGGTCATCATGTTGTCCAATAGCTTGTGTGATGGTCTGTCGGACTTCGTCGTTGGTGATGTGTTGGGTATAGGAAATGCCCAGAAGTCTTCTGTAGCACCTCATCTCCATGCTTTGTATTCTTCGTTGGAGATCTGCTGTGAGGGTCCATGCTTCGCAAGCATATAGGAAGATGGAGATGACAAGGGAGCGCAGCAGTCTTACTTTGGAATGTAGACTGATGGTCCTGTCTTTCCAAATGGGCTTCAACCTTGTCAGGGCAGCAGTTGTTTGTGCGATCCTGGAGAGGACTTCCTGTCGGGACCCATTGTCTGATACAATGGCTCCTAAATATTTGAAGCTATGCACTGTGTCGAGGGATTGGCCTTGGACTTTGATGTCCGTATTGATGCCATTGGTGTTGTTGGTCATCATTTTGGTCTTCTCTGCACTTATTTCCATTCCATAGGCTTTGGAGGTGGTGTCAAGCCTCTGTACCAGCTGTTCAAGTTCTTGTTCCTCTCCAGCCAATCCATCAATGTCATCTGCAAAACGAAGATTGGAGATTGCTCTACCCCCTATGCTGACTGTGCCTTCATGGTCTGCAAGAGCATCCGACATGATGCGCTCTAGGAAGATGTTGAAGAGTGTTGGAGAGAGTAGGCATCCTTGACGCACACCGATTGTTGTTCTGAACCAATTCCCGATGGCTCTGTTGTGGAGGACTGCACTGGTAGCCTTGTCATACAGGCTTTTGATGACTTCAATAATTTTTGGGCTGATGTTGTACACTTTCATTGTTGCCCATAAACAAATAATAACAACCATCAATAAATACAATTTTATAAATCCAAGTGATTTTTATTTAATTCTGATACAGAAGACATGGAGAAACTGCGCAGCTTTGTAAACGAATGTTTCCAAATAAGAACTATGTTTAATATTTATTTCATTATTACGTGCTAAATGTTGTTCAACAAGCCACTGTGAATATTAATCTATATGATTGTGCCATATAATCTACAGGTTGAAATGGCAATACATGTTCTGTTTTGTTCTGTTCTGTTTTGTTCTGTTCGCAAACACGCACGCATGCAAACACACGCACGCTATGTAGAATGTAAGCAAATATGTAAAATAATACTTTAGTCAACACAGAGTATTATATTGTAATGGGGAGAATTTTGAATTGTGCCGTCACAGCGGTAATCTTTTTTTCAGTCTAAGTATTCTCTCTCCCCATCCAGGATTATTCTGGTTTTTTTTGCTTGTAACATGCCACAGTTTGTTTGTAGTCATCTTCGTTTTATGTCGCTATGTGACCCAGTTACCATCATATTAGGTCAGGCACAACCCGGCCTTTTTGCTGCGTTGTAATTGTGAAGCGTAGTAGTAATACATAGACTGATGATGATGATGATAATAATGATGACGAGTTTTAAGAATAGAGTTAATATCCATAAAGCCAGTGCGGTGAACACAGCGCACGCAATTTTAAGCCCTAGTTATAGTAATCTGCCCACATAATACATATAACTGTTATTTATTAACCGAGTTAATATGCGGTATTATTGTTTTGACAGCATGTGTTTACACCGCAGCGAATTTAATACTTTTTTTAACAGATAAATTACCCGGGAAATGTTGGTCTATTTTGGAAAAAGGAAGTAGTGAAGCATTATGCATCGTTTGTGCACTGCTTGATGAAACTAAACTGTTTGTGTATCTATCTGTCTACCTGTCTGTCTGTATGTATGTATCTCCCTCTCTTATGTCCCCCGTGGGAATGCCAGGGGTTTCAGTATAAATAGTATCCCAACTTTCTGGAAATTTAGTGCTTTAAATTCCCACTGTCGCTGTCTTTCTTCTTTGTTCTTTCTCATTCCTACTCTGTTCTATCAATCTACTATACTATCTTCTTCGCTAGACCAGTCACCTACATTTTTTCTTGAAATCTCTTCCGGGACAAAACTCCTCATTTGTGTGTGAGGTCTGTTGGATCAGCTTGGGAATATTGGACGCTTTCTGCCAGATGGTCACTGGGGCTTCCTATGATGTTATTATTTGGCAATGTAGGCATTTTATATGTATGTGTTTTGTTGGTATTTTATAATGATGTTTATATTTTATTTTGATTTTGTAAACGGGGGTTCGATAAATTAGAGTATAACCTCAGCGTCCACTGTGTGGGATGTCTTTATTGTAAAGTGATCGGCTGGTGGAGTGCTTCAGCGTTACCACTTACACTAGGGTTGTTTCGACAGATCTTGTATGCGGATTAGTTAGGAGCGAGTCCTCTTTCAGCGAAGTTGTGGTTTTGATTTTTGTGGTCCTGATTCGGCTCTGAATATGCCATGAAAACTTTCTTCCATGCACACAGTCTTTCTCATATTAATTATGCTTCCACTGTGTGGAGTGGTGCTAGTCACAATCAAATGCAAAAAATAAATTCATTGAATCTATGGGTAATAAAATTAATTTTTAATTACATAACTCTTTTAACAGATTAAAATTTTACCAAATTAAACCTTTTACCACTAAATAAACAATTTAAATATAATATGATCATGCTTATTTTCACAGCAATATTGCTCGAAACTATCTAAACCAATTTTTCACTATAACATCAAATATATACCACTCCCAAAATTATATCTTACCTAAACAAAGAATTAATCTGTTCAAGACTAGTTTTGGCTTTAGAGCACCGTATTTATAGAATAAACTTCCTCTTATCATTAAACAAAACACAACAATCAAATAATTTCAAACAATGCTTTCTACGCATATTTTAAATTTAAAACAACAAATAGTTTCCAACACTTTTGCAGTCATTTGGTGCTTATTTCCTTTAAACAAAATATTAGAATGTTCTTATCGTATCAAACTTATATAGCGCTTTTGCAGCTCAAGATCTGCTCAAGGCGCTGGTCGATATTATAATACTATGATGTTTAGATGACATTTATATTATGTTAAAGTTCTTGTTTTAAAATTGTTGTTGTTTAATTTTCATATTTGTGAAATGTGGCAGGTTTAAATGACTGTGTAAATGCATTTTGCATGGGTGCCTGAAACAATAACTACTTGCAAGAATACGCTTCAAATTATTATCCTTGTAACATGTTGTAATTGTAATAAACATTTGAAGTCTAAAACTAACACTCTCTCCTCTCTCTCTCTTCCTGTCTCTCTTCTCTTCTCTCTCTCTCTCTCCCTCTCTTCTTTTCTCTCTCTCTCTCTCTCTCTCTCTCTCTCTCTCTCTCTCTCTCTCTTTCTCCCTCTCTTCTCTCTCTCTCTCTCTCTCTCTCTCTCTCTCTCTCTCTCTCTCTCTCTCCCTGTATTTCTCTCTCTGGATAAAATAATTGAACTGCACATCCGTACGTGTTCAGTAATAGACATGCAGGTCCCTTCTTTTTCTTCTTCTTCTTCTTCTTCTTCTTCTTCTTCTTCTTCTTCTTCTTCTTCTTCTTCTTGTTGTTGTTGTTGTTGTTGTTGTTGTTGTTGTTGTTGTTGTTCTTCTTCTTCTTCTTCTTCTTCTTCTTCTTCTTCTTCTTCTTCTTCTTCTTCTTCTTCTTCTTCTTCTTCTTCTTCTTCTTCTTCTTCTTCTTCTTCTTTTTCTTCTTCTTCTTCCTGAACTTCTAGGGTCTAGATCAATCATTTGTTAACTGATCTTCGAGGTTACCTGACCTTAACAATTATAATATGTATGGAATTGAAGTCTCAGTATAATACACATCTTCCGTTCTAAAGTCTCTGTCGGGTGGACTTCTGCACCTCTAGACCTTTTACCGCTAGTTACACTTTCCTTGACTTCTTCGCGCGCGGAAGAGTTCAGTCCCCATAACGTCGGACTGAAACCGTGACCTGCCCAATGTATAGTCCGTGTATGCATGCTTCCTGCTGTCATCATTGCAGGGGCTTGTGCATAGTGTCATATCAAAGTGCCTATATCAATATTCGTTGTGCGGATGACATTGTTGGATTGGCTGGAGAGGAACAATAACTTGAACAGCTGGTACAGAGGCTTGACACCACCTCCAGAGCCTCCATAAAATGGATATAAGTGCAGAGAAGACCAAAATGATGACTTACAACACCAATGGCATCAACATGGACATCAATGTCCAAGGCCATTCCCTCAACACAGTGCATAGCTTCAAATATTTATGAGCCATTATATCAGGCAATGGGTCCTGACAGGAAATCCTCTCCAGGATCGCTCAAACAACTGCGGCCTTGACAAGATTAAAGCCCATTTGGAAAGACAGGACCATCAGTTTACATTCCAAGGTATGGCTGCTGCGCTCCTTTGTCATCTCCATCTTCCTATACTCTTGCGAAGCCATGGACCCTCAAAGCAGATCTCCAACGAAGAATAGAAAGCATGGAGATGAGGTGCTACAGAAAACTTCTGGGCATTTTGTATACCCAGAACATCACCAACAACGAAGTCCGACAGACCATCACACAAGCCATTGGACAACACGATTGACATGCTCACAGTGGTGAAGAAACTGAAATTGTTTTGTCGTGTCATTGGGGTTATTTGTCTTGTCTTGGCATATACAGTATGACTGAAATCGCAGAATATGTGAATGATACGAGGGACGAATAAAATGTCTGAGTCTGAGGCCCTCTCTCTCTCTCTCGCTCTCTCGCTCTCTCTCTCTCTCTCTCTCTCTCTCTCTCTCTCTCTCTCTCTCTCTCTCTCTCCCTGTCTCTCTCCCTGTCTCTCTCTTTCTCTCTCTCTCTTTCTTTCTTTCTATCTTTCTCTCTCTCCCCTTCCTTCTCTTGTTCTCGCTCTTCCTTCCCTCCCTTTTCTATCTGTCTTAAACGACACTGGATGGCCTGTTCACCTAATGCATTATCTTAAAGGGCGGTCGAAAGACGAATTAGCAACGCGGTACGCTAAAGTAGTGACCTTTAACATGGTTTAGTTTAAAAAAATCAGTCAGGGCCAATTTGAGCTGTCTTATCTTTTCTGTCGAAGAGAAAAAACAAGTTATCAAAAAACGAAGTACCTTAAAAAAGGGGCTACATTAAAAAATGTAGTTGTGGGGTAAAAGCATTGTTCTATAAGCGTTAGTGCTACTGACTGATAAGATAGCATTGTGAGACTATGTGTCTTTAGTCTTTAAAACATTAGTAAACCATTGGGCTGTCGTGTGTTATCGTGCTTTCCAAAGCACAAGATGTTTGAATTAGTTCTGTCCTACTTCTGAGAATGTCCTAAGTTATGGCAGCTTTGTCGGCCGCTGTTCATGTAACGCACACGCAACAATAATCGCGTTGAAAATGGACGAAAATGTGATGACATACGATGTACACCGGGGTGTGACCCGTTCATTGCGTTGAAATGGTACTGAACGAAAATAGAATTAGGTCCTTTTTGTCCATATCGTTGTGTTTGTTTGTGATTGCCTTCAGTTATTATTATTATTATTATTATTATTATTATTATTATTATTATTATTATTAGTAGTAGTAGTAGTAGTAGTAGTAGTAGTAGTAGTAGTAGTAGTAGTAGTAGTTGCTGTTGTAGTTGTAGTAGTTGTAGTTGTTGTTGTTGTTGTTGTTACACTCGTTGGTTTTTATCAGTAGTTGATTCAGCCCCGATGCTTGAATCCTGATAAGTGTAACCAAGATTCGTTTATCCACGCAACCTGTTCACTCAGCAACAAGGCAGGAGTCGTCGTATGAAGTTTTCCAACTTTATTCAGCATACATCAACAACTGCATACAATCGCTTTTTCCACTTTCTCACTTTTACAACTCTCTTTTCAGACACAGGGCATCAATTATATAGTTTTCTAATACTCGAGAGAACGTTCGAATGTTTCAGTGTGACGCAATTATAACCAACCAAAATAAACTTCTTCATCACTGTATTACGTCATACAACTTTCTTTACGGTCCAAGAATTTCTCAGCTTCTAGTGGATCTATCTAGGTGCTTCGATCGATAGTAAACAAGCAACCCTAGAAAATTCTCCAACAATATCGACCAACGAAAATCATCAACATTATACCAAGCTTCTTCTAACAACAACGCAAAATCGGACCCCCTCCCACTACCCCCTCTCCTCCAAAAAAAGAAATAAAGGTAAAATAATAAAATAAAAATAAAATAAATAAAAATAAAATGTACTAAACATTGCTTTCCGATATCTACCACAAGCATCCAAAGCATATGGATGTTTTTTTTTTTTTAAAGAAGTGGCTACGGGCGGTGCGCTGAAGGCAATGACGAAGCGACCCCCCCCCCCCCCTCTCTTTAATTTGCCGATACAGCGGGCACTAAGAAACTGCCAATGGGCGGTAAATATTCATAATAGTTTATTATTATTATTATTATTATTATTATTATTATTATTATTATTATTATTATTATTATTATTATTATATTGCCCTCTTTCAGCAGATACCTACTATCAGCAGCACAGGCGCTTGTAACTGGACACGCGAGCGCCTATGCCTGTGACGCGTCTCCCTTTGGTTATCTATAAAAACTAACTTTTTCACTCGTTTAACTTTTTGCTAGACTTTCAGCTTGATGACTGCATTTTGTTATTTGTCGGCTGTATACTAATAATATTTAGTTCTGCATACACGCCGTTCTGTCCTCTCGACATGTACTTTATTTTTATGACTTCAGCTTACGTAAGACACTGTAGAATCACGAATTGTATTTGTTTAAGTGTCATTTGAGCTTAGATCTGATTCATCTTAAACTCAATCAAAAATGTAGGCCTACTTTTGATATTAGATCTGAGGACCGACACCAAGAAGATAGAAGACTCCCTGCATAGAAAAATATGTTCTGGTGCAAAGTATACTCGCTTACAATTGAAAATGTGGTAACCAGAGAGATAAATTAATCAATTTGTCAAACTAACATATAAAGAAAGTAGATAAATGTTGGGTTGTGTACATAAGTACGTGTCTCTGCATAGCTTATATTGACAATAAAAGAATAAATAAATGGTTTGACTAAACGTTTTGGTTCTGTACGCAAAACGATAATGCATTATTTCACCGGGTTTGTTTTAGCCGATTCCAGTGGTACTAAACCCGTTTCTGAATCGTTATTAGAAGCAGAGATATTAGCAGACTAAATTTGTACGCAAAGCTGACCAAAGTTTCCATTTAAATTGCACATTTATCCAACTTTGGCATTGTATTGGAAGCAGGGATGCTTTTTCTGAGAGCTGAAATAAATCAGACACTATATTTGTAATAACAGAGTAAATTAAGACACACAATGCGTGTTTGTGTGACATTGATTCTGCGCATTATTCTCGCAAAAATGCTCCTATTTTTATATCTCTATTTCTTTATCGGTAAGTAGTTTCTATAGTGTTTCTTTTTCATTTGTTCCTCAGCAATGTGGCACAATGATTGTGCATGTACTTTTTGAAACGTTGACAATGTCATACCCATATTGAGCCGCACATTGCCGTCTCAAATTATACGAGCGTATAAACATGAACTACAAATAGATTTACACTAGTGATTAACCATATTATCTTCCAGGAGAGGCATACAATGCACCTCATAAAACTACATTATCCACATAGTCGGGGAGGGGGGGGGGGGGGGCGTTTCTCCCAACCTCCTCCCCCTCTTCGATAAGGCCTTCACATCTGGAAACCACCGGGATGTGGACCTCCACCTCCACCCCCCCCCCTTCCTTCGCTTCGACAAGGCCTTCGCCCCTGGACACCACCGGGGTGTGGACCCTGGTCATAATTTGGACCCTTCCCCCTCCCCATGCCTCCCTGCCTTACCCTTGATCCGCCCCTGAAATGAGGTCACATTCCTTCCCCGGGATGAGAGTCAACCTCAAATAAAGATTAATAGGATGGCGCGATAGCGTAATGGAGTGTAAGAGGGTGTTTAATTACAGATGGCCTTCAAATAAGTCATTATTTAGTTAATGTTGCCACGAAGGGTACAGGGTTCTAACTAGTGAATGTCACACACTGAGACTTCGTCCATAAAATTTACATAGAAATTTGCCTTTCGGCTGCACAAACATAGTACATGTAAAATGCAGAATATCTGTACAAAGAATGACACGTACAAACAAACAAAATAAATAAAAATTAAACTCCTTCTGTCCCACACCCCAAGCGTACTTCCGCTGTACACTCCTGCATACACCCCTACACACCATCACAAACCAACGCTATCACGCACAAACACCAACCACAGGCGTACAACACACGCAACCCATGGACAGGACTTGATCATCACATGCACAATCACGCACGCGCGTGCACACTCGTATGCACACACATACACGCAGCCTCTAATCCACACACCCACCCACCCATCTAACCCCACTCCCATCGCCCACCCCCACACAGTGACACTAAGTCAGATAGATTAATTACAAATGACCTCGAAAGAAGTTTAACTACCGGTAATTATTCAATGAAAAGTACGTTTGTTGTCTCTAACTATTGTCCTGCAAGCACACACACATACACACACACACACACACACCTCCCCATCCACAAACACACACATACACCCATCCACACACGCACACACATTTCTAATAGGCTTACTTTATTGTTAAACTCGTACAAAGAACAAAAGCGCAATATATAGTACAAACAGTACGGTGGCACCCCACCCCACCCCAGCCGAATTCCTTAGTCCGCATCCGGCCTGTCCATTCACAACAAGAGAGACTTATATTTCAGTTTTAACTGTTCACAAGTGTCTCAGATCGCCAGTTTCTTCTACACTAAATGCGTTATCAAGTCATTGCTTGCAAACATGCGAACTCACAAAGGTTATCAATATCGGACTCCACTGTTACTCGTACTTATTGCGAAGACAAAAAAATAAATGTAACGTTCTGAAGTTATTCCTATTTTAGTGCGTGATCCTTTCGCCCAGAAGTCTTGAACGTGCTTTGCTTCCTATTCTTACTCTCTGGGTACACTGATAACATTCTTGGGGGTGATGTGGGGTGGGGTGGAGTGGAGGAAGATGAAACTCAACGGAATAGATAGTGGAGTATTTTTGAAAGATCTTGCGGGTCATGGGAATATAGATTGAGACTTTCAAACTGTGGAGTACACCATAGGCTTATTCGATTTCCTATTAATTTTGTGTTTTCGTTATCTAACTTTTTGTTCAAGAAGCCTTGCAAATCAGAGTGTCGTTAAATGCTCGAGTTGTGTGTGCGAGCGTGCGTGCATTGTGTGTGTGTGCACACGTGCGTGTGTGTGTGTGTGCATTATCTGACATAAGAAGCCGAATGCCCCTCGTTTTCTGGGGAGAGGGGGGGGGGGGGTTACTTTGCCCAAGAGCCTCTTGCGTGAAGAGGGCTTTGTCTGTATAGGGCGCACGGTCTTTCTGCAAGGTAATTCAGAAAAAAACAAATTTAGGACAGGAAAGGTTTTGCTCTTGAACCCTTGATCAAAATGTGAAAACACTTAGATTTTAAAAAAAATAATAATAATTTGTATCCTTGTTCTTATATATTGTTTTACCAGCTCAAGGATCTAACTCAAGGCGCCAGCTTGCAGCATTAGACGCCTCGTCTAACGCCTTAGACAACTAACATAATCGTGGGCAACCTTGAATGACGGAAATCCCCCTTGACTATGTAAAGTATTTCCTGATAAGTCTGAAAATTCAAAAAGGGTCCCGGCTTACTTGAATAAAGTATGATGCCGAAGGGCAGGCAGGTATGAAGAACTTCCAGTAAGGCCTTTGCTGAATTCGTTACCTCAACGTCACATTTCATGTGAGCGTTATATTAAAGTGCATGTGAACTCAGTTAAATTTGCTGCACCTGCCTCTTGCAGTTGCGTGTGGAACTAGTATTGTCACCATAATAACACTTGCTTGGACGATCTCAACACGGTGACTTTCTCCCGCAACCACCATACCCCTTCAATCGTCATCTTCTCATTCATCCACCAAATGCTAAGACATCTTTTCACAATAATAATTATATTGTCTGTGACGGTCTGCGCACGGTAACTTGCTCGCCAAGCCATCCTTCCCCCCACACACCCCATCCTTCTCATTCATCCCCCCAAATGCTACGACATCTTTGTCGTTCTGTTCATAGGCAGGTGCATACTTAATTTTAATATGCACTCAACCTGATTGGTGTGTCTCAGCGATGCTGTGGTTTTATGGAGAGTGTGACCTCAACTTCGCCCTTGATTGAGTAATCACGTAATGCAAATGTTAAAATTAAAATAAGCAGGACTACTATTAGAAGTTTCATTTATTTTTATGTTTTAATTTTTTTTTTAAAGAAGACAGTTTTGAATTTAGTTTTTCCTGTGTAACATTGTCCTTTTTGTGATGAACTTTTGCTTTACGAAATGGCGACCCTATCTTTCATTTTTATCGTTTGAGCGAGGATGACCTTGTACCCTTGTGATGGTTAATACTTGTCATCTTGAGCCATTAAAGGTTCCATCTTCGAATAAAACACCCTTGTTATCAATACCCATTTCAGTTGAAGGTTTGTCCACCTATAGGATACAGAATTCTTATAATTGTGAAAGAATGTAAGATATATGACATTCATTTCCCTTGGCGATTAACAGGAAGATTCATGTCCTGGGTACAACGATAACCAAGGCTAAACCAAAGGGAGGAACACAACCTCGTGACCTTCAGGCTCCTCGTAACCAGCAAACTAAACTATGAATACGCAATGATTTACTGGTTAATATCGGTGCAAAATCAAGTGGTCCACCCCAAACTTTCAGAGAAATGAGAATCATGTTGATGACTGGTCCGTTAACCTTAAGATTGTCTTTGGAGAAGTCACCTTAAAAAGAGCGGGACCAGGTGAATGGGCAAGTTTAAGTGGTCATTATTAAGTCTGGGACGTCTGTCTATTCAAAAAACAAATATGTGAACGTGTTCCTGAGAATTTTGGGTTGAGATCGTCGACGATCTAACACATATAAAATTAAACTTTCCTGACCAGTCAGTGGGCACAATTTTGGTTTTCGTTGTTTGTGTGGGGATCTTGAGATGGTTAAATGGATTAAGAACTAAAGAATGCTGTTTGATCATAGCGGGCATATAATGACCTTGAGAAATGGAGTGCAATCTTGTCCCATCGCCGTAGCTCAAGTGGTAGAGCTTTCGGCTGGCACACCGATGACCCAGGTTCGAATCCCGTGGCGGGCAAGGTAAAAATGGCAATTTTACACTGTCCATTTTAGCAGTATGATTGCTCTTGTGGTTCAGTGTTGATTTAGGTCCCTACCCCCCCAGTTGAAAACCTGTCTTGCCTTTGTAGGCATGACAGATTCACTGCGGCAACAGTACCCCCGTTGGAGTGCCGGGGGTTTCAGTATAAATAGTATCCCCACTTTATGGAAATTTAGTGCTTTAAATTCCCACTGTTGCTGTCTTCCTCATATACTCTTTCCCATTCCTGCTCTGTCTTATCACTCTGCTATACTATCTTCTTCTTCGCTGGATCAGTGACCTACCTTTTTTCTTGAAAACTCTTCCTGGACAAGACTCCTTGTTTGTGTATGAGGTCTGTTGGATCAGCTTGGGAGTGTTGGACGCTTTCTGCTGGGTGGTCACTAGGGCTTCCTATGATGTTAGTATTTAGCAATATAGGCATTTTATATGTATATGTTTCGTTGATGATTTGTAATGATGGTTGTATTCTATTTTGTTTTTGTAACCGGGGGTTCGCGTAGTTGAGGTAAACCCTCAGCCGTCCCCCGCGGTTGATGTCTTTATTGTAAAGTGACTGGCCGGTGGAGGGCGTTCAATTTTCCCACTAGGGTTGTTTCGGCAGATCTTTTATGCGGATCGGGGGTTGTCCGGTCCTGATTTGGCTCGGAGGAGTCCGCTGGACCTAAAGCAACAATAAATCAATCAATAAATCAAGGTCCCTACCCTTGTTCCCTGGGATGGTTATCCCCGTCTGCCTCTGCCACATCGCCAATGGTGGGTGTAAACGTTAAACTTCTTTGTTCATTCATTCATTCGAATGCAATCCAGTAATAAATATGGTCAGTATTGGAGGTATTTATTTATTTATTGAGGGGGAGGGGAGCACTTTATTGTCCCTTTTTATCGGGAAATTCTGGGCCGCCTCCCCTGGGAAAGGCATAGTTGCAGCCTGTGACGCGCCCAAACCAAACCTACCTAATATTAGTTGTGGTTTTATACATTTTGCTGGGGGAGCAAACCGGAGTACCCGGAGAAAACTCCCGAGACGTTTCCCAAGATCGAAAGTAAATAATATTCGGAAAAATTAACGTCCAGATGCTGGATCGATCCCACACCTGTCATGGTTTTTGGCCTGTGGACAAGGCAAGTTAGTCCCGCCTTAGACCACTCGGCCACAACGCTCGCTTTTTAAAAACAAACTTTTTTGTGTGTTAATTACTTTATTTAATACGGGTGTCTTTCTTAATATGAGTAAAGTGAATTTGTAATTGTATTTGAAGAATTAAATAAGCACTATTATACTATCTATAAATGATATCCATGCCTTAATACAGCTTTAACAACTATTTCTAGGTTTCTGTTTGTTTTTTCCTTTCCCAGTAAGTAGTTGTTTTGCAAGTGAATGTATTCATGTTTGATTATAGTCCGTTTCATTTAAATTTTAACTCACTACGATCGCGATCGCGAATTGTGCTCGTCTCATATCCTTAATTGGATAAATTGTTGGCACATTGTTCCTCGATGGCATTAGTTTGTGGATGTCAGCTTTTACCAACACGGCGCATAGCTTCAAATATATAGGAGCCATTGTATCAGACAATGGGTCCCGACAGGAGGTCCTCTCCAGGATCGCACTAACAGTTGCTGCCCTGACAATGTTAAACCCATTTGGAAAGACAGGACCATCAGTCTACATTCCAAGGTATGGCTGCTGCGCTCCCTTGTCATCTCCATCTTCCTATACGCTTGCGAAACATTGACCCTCAAAGCAGACCTACAACGAAGAACACAAAGCATGGATATGAGGGTGCTACAGAAGACTTCTGGGCATTTCCTATACCCAGACATCACCAACGACGAAGTTCGACAGATCATCAGATAAGCCATTGGACAACACGATGACATGCTCACAGTGGTGAAGAAACGGAAAATCCGATTGTATGGCCAAGTTACCAGAGCATCCACGCAGCAAACACGATCCTGCAAGGTACGGTGCAAGGAGGCAGAAAAAGAGGGAGACGGGAAAAGAGGTGGGAGGACAACATTCGATAATGGACTGGTTTGAGCGAAGCCATGAGGGTTGGTGAGGACAGGGAAAGATGGAGTACGCTGGTTAAACGATCTTCTGTGGTGCCCCAACGACTTTCGAGTTACGGGATAGGATAGGATAAGATAGGGCCAGCTTTTCTCTACCAGATAAATTGGGGATTATCTGTCTTTGTTCGTGTGGGGCCGGGTATCTCAGTTGGTAGAGCGTCTTACTAGTAGCCGAAATTAAGGTACCTGGTTCGAATCCCGGATTGGCCAACGTGTGACCATATTATTTTCCCCTTACCATCAACTGGTTCGCTGGTGTCAGAATAATGTGACCAGTAGTCACCTATACGCTTCGGTGTCGTGTGATTATAATCTACAGTTACATTTTTTTACTTTGTTGGTTTCATTTAAAGTGTGATTGGTACAAAGCCAGGGGTCAGGAAGGAGGAGAATGAAGAGACGATGTCAGGAGGGCGAGCGTAATTATAGAGTTCTAGTGGAGGAGTACTAAACAAACCCTTTACTAGTTCTTCTGATGTTGCAGGTACTGAGGTACAGAGAGTGCGACCTTAATGTTGCTTCCTTTGTTCTGCTGAAGAGTGTTATAGCGGAACCTGGATTTGGCTGTACACTTTGGATGGCTAAATCTTTTTTTAAAATTATTGTTGTATAACTGATTGTTACAGATCGGCACTTCTTCGCATGATTCGGACGTATGACCCAATAGCCAATCTCTGGTCTTCTACTATTCTACCTCCGGTCAAATGACCAACTTCTTCCTCTTCTTTCTTGGAGAGCGTTAAGGTCTTTGCTCCGGTAAACCTTGTTTGTCATGACCTAGTGTGTTGGTTGACCTGACGCTGACCTTAATTTTATTGAAACAGAGGTGCTTTGATGTTCAGTGCTTTTGAGTACACCAGACTTCTTTAACTAAGATTTGTATAACGGGAACAATGCTTCTTTGGATGATAATATAACCCGATGCCTAATCTGTGTCTGCATACATTCCATAGCAGGGACAGTAAGGACCCTGACGCTCAAGTCTTAGACGGGTGTGTGCCAATGACACCAATCTCACCTTTTCCCTCACACCAATTTGCCCTGCCAGCGAGTTGGCGCCTCGGGCGACTTTTGTCAAGCAGCTCTTGAGCTAGAAAAGCGTTGTTGAAAAATAAATAACATTAACAATGAATGATTGACATGTGAAAAGAATAAAGAAATTAATAATGGAATGAAGTAAAACTATACATTTAAAACGATTATAACAGAACCGATTCGATTCGATTTAATTAGATTAGATAAGATGATATTTGTTTAAATTAGGTTCCATTCGATTCGATTAGGCAATAGAGACGCATACAGATGGATAGACAAACAAACCGGCAGACAGGCTGCCTTATACTGGATTGAACTGCTCTAGGCTGGACAGGACAGACAGGAACATGAAGACACACGCATTCGTCCTGGTTGCCTAGTTTTTGAAGCACCCCATATCCGTGTTATTAATTATACGGTAATATTAATTTCTATTATAATGCTATGCAATTTTCTCGTTGTGTGACGGTTCCAATTTCCCCATTGTGTACTCAGAGGAATTAGTGATTGTTGTCGGATTTGCAAATGTAGAACTGATCATATATTGAGATGAAGCACTTTCGTGGGTTTTTTCCCTTGTCACCTCATACACCATTCTTTCACGCCTTCTTTTTCTCATCCTGTCCTCTTCTTCCAGACTTATTTGGAAATACTTTAAAATAGTCGGGAATCAGAACGAGCAAAAAATATCGATCGGTCGGTTGGAAGTCATATCCCAAGAACCACTGAACGGATTTTGATCAGACTTGATAGAAACATTACGTAGGTTACTGGTCTGCCTCTCGTGACAGCATATTTACTCTACCGTATAGGGCAAGGTCACTGGAGTCATTTTTGTGTGAAAATGTTTTGTTCAAAATTTCGAAAACAGCTAAAGCGATTTTGTTGGGTTTTAGTATACAGGTAATTCAAATCATGGTAGCAGTCCGGTTGTCAATCAGTCGGTCGGTCCGTCGCACCGAATTACACTGTTTTATGTTTAAAACACATTTATTTTGCTTTATTTTAAGAATAACTCAACCGAAATTAATTATTTTTATTTTGCGGATACTTTAACTACTGCTAAACATGTATGATAATTCATATTTGTACTTTCTCAAATGTGAAGGTCATTGTGCTTCACAATTTTAGAACAACGTTTTGCGCTGCATTCAATATTTTATATAAAATTGTCATAAAAACAAATGTTGGACCCTAACGGATGCAAAGTTCCCTCGCGTGCAGTCTCTCTCTCTCTCTCTCTCTCTCTCTCTCTCTCTCTCTCTCTCTCTCTCTCTCTCTCTCTCCCTCTCTCTCTCTCTCCCTTTCTCTCTCTCTTTCTCTCTCTCTCTTTCTTTCTCTCTCTCTCTCTCTCTCTCACACACACACACGCACACACACACATACACACACACACACACATCCTGTATGTAAAAGAAAAAGTTGACTTCATCATGATTACGCCATTTGATTTGCATAACTTTGTTTTAACGTTGGAGGCATAGGGCAAGTCAAACTTGAAGCAAATCCCTCCAATAGTTTGGGAGAAAATAGGAGTAGAAGGAAAAAAAATGACGTCAACATGCTGAAGTCACACGATGATGTCACTCTAAATACCATAGTTTCATTTAAGGCTCAAGGCATCTGTTCACGTTATTACATAAACAATTTTTTTTTTAAAGAATAAATGTTTTACCATTTTCTTTTTACAAAATGACGTCACAATAACTACTTCACTTGATTTGCATAAGTTGGGTTTTTACTTGGAGGCACAGGTAAAGTCCAAGTGCATACCAAACGTAAATCAAATTCACTCCCCCCCACCCCCCACCACCATCATATGTTTGGGAGAAAATTTATAGGATTAGAAAAAACACAACAAATTATGAGGTCTCCTTAAGTACGTAACTCGATAAACATATTTTATGTTATCTTGTAGGATTCACTATTTCCTAACTAAATACCAAGTTTTAAAGAAATTCGTCCATTAGTTTCAGAAAAAAGTGCCCAAATATCGCCTCCGAATGGACGCATGATGGACGCCGGGTCACCACGATGACGTCACTCGATATACATAAGTTTTTACTAAGGCTCAACGCAACCTGTACACTTTCTTTACATACACAGTTTATAGGAAACGTAAAATCTGCAAGCAGACAGCGATAGATGTTATAAATGTTGGTCAACAAAGCAAGTGAGGTGGTTGGGAAGAGACAGGACACCTTCGCATCAACACAGGAACAACGACTGACCGACAGGCTACAGAAACCCACCCACCCAGACCTGAATTTGACAGCAGACGAATAGACAGAAGCTTAAGATTCAGACAGCCATGCACAAGAACCACACGCTACAGAAATTCATTCGTTCCATCTGAAATTCACATCTTCAACTCGCTGGTGGGACGTGAGGGGTGGTGCAGTCGCTCTGACAACGGATGTAGGGGGCCTTTTTCTTTCCTTTTGTCATACTAGATATTTTTACACTTTGTTCCGAGTGGGTTTTCTTCTTTAATTACACTGATGACGAATGATAGCGTGTCGTGTATATAGTATTATTTTGTTGTTGTATGTATTGTAGACTTCCCTTAGTAGGCCTATACAGTAAATGCATTGATTTTAGACTTCTTCTTAGTAAGAGTGTGGGTATATTAGGCTGTAGGTGAATGGTATGATGTGAATCTGTTAGTTTTGAATGAGCAAGAAACTTAATTGATTTTACATGCACACAGGCATCTTTTTTTTTTATTTAGAGACGAATAAAGACATATTGTATTGTATTGTATTGTATTGTATTGTATTGTATTGTATTGTATAAGATTGTTTTATATATGTATGTATTTTTTCGCATGTAGATATTTGATAGGTAATAGCGTATCCATTCCATGTTTTCAGGTTGCTTCGTTAGGATAAAGCCACAAAAATTAACACTTTTGAAAATGCACACTTTTTGGCTGTGTTGGTGAGTGTCTGGAAATATATTTAAATAGTTGCCTTTTTTTCCTCTCTCGTGTCTTTCATAACAAACCTTCATTGTAATCAGGTTATATGAACCCCTGTATTTGTTATAGCACCGACCTTGGACTGTCTCCGTCACATTTTGTGGCGCCGCGTCTAAGCAGTTTGAAGATCATCACCCAGAAACTAAGATAACGACACGCTCAGCAGTATCAGTATAAATTTTTTTTTTACCAGCATTGAGTTTGTTTTGGGTAATGTTGTCCATTCTTGACTCGAACTTTATTCAGCAGGCAAATAAACAATAACATCTTTGGGGTAGTTTGCATGAAAACAACCCAGTGTGGCTGGATGAAGACTTAGGACGTACTACTTTTTAGTTTGCTTTAACGAGTAAGAAACTTGAATTATCTATTCAGATGAGTACATTTGCTTCGAAACATTCTAGGATGAACAGATATTGTTGCACATTCCTATTTTGAACTTCAGCAAAAGGCATGAACGATCACTTCTGTTCGCGTTACTTTGCATAAAACGATCCATGGTGCTAGAGTGATATGATGGGTGATATAACGCATTTCTATTTGAACTTGAACAAGAAACATAGACAATCTCGCTAGATGAGCGTATTTAGGATTGTCAAAAATTTTGGAATCCTCAGAGTGAGGTTTCTGTTCCTAGTACTTCCTTTCATTCCGTGTCCATGTTTTTCTTGTATCATATCCTTTTAAAAATAATGCTATCTTTCCTCTACGCATATACTTCTGTGCATTGAATATTTTTCCCAGGGACTTTTGAAGGGTTTCTAAAAGAAGAAATTAAAACTCATAATCCTTCAAGGGAAAAGCACAGATGTTCGGTTTATTAAAAACAAATAACTTGTTCATGTACATATGAAACACTGGCGAGTGGTTTAGTTTCTTTTCTAGTTCTTTGTTCCTCTCATCGTCTGTATTTAAGTTCGTATATAGCGTGTTGTTGCCAGGTTAAGGATTTAAGATGTTAAGTGCAGTCGTACGTAAATGTTATGTTTTGTTGTGTTGTATTGATGGCCACCCCCACCCCTACCTCCACCCTTCCCAACCCAACCAGAAGAGTTAACTGCTCGCACTTTTGTTAGCATTGTCTGGTTATCAGTTCTGAGCAGTAGCAGCGCTAATGTGTACAATACATATGCCATGCACATTGATTGTGCCACGTTTTGAACCGCTGTTTCTTGTGTATGTGTGCGTACGTACGCGCTTGCATGGGCGCATGTGTGTGCTGGCGCGCGCGCGTGCCTGCGTATGTATGTGCATGTGTGTGTGTGTGTGTGTGTGTGTGTGTGTGTGGGCGGCTGGGTGGGTGGGTGTACATGCTTGTATGTGTGCGGGTGTTGTTGTGTTGATCCCGTTGTTAGAGGTTCTTCTTTAGTCGGCTGCGTTTCTTTTGGATCTAGTTATCGTTGTTTTTATTGTTGTTGTTGGTGTGGTGGTGGTGGTGGTGCCATAATTATATACCAATGTTTTCTTTCCTAGTATTTGTTTTCCTATAGAAAGGTTTGATGGCGCAGCATGTACAGGGTGCTTTAGTTCAAACGGGATAAGAACCCACTGTTTTATAGCGCCGTTTGTTTACCTACAGTAGGTCCTGCCCCTTGTTATTTATCAACGTACCATCAAGATTGCACTGAGGGAGAGACCTGTCATGCGTTCATGAAGGTGTTGTAAGGTTATCAGATAATATAAGTCGGGATAATCCTACTTTTTTTTCCCATACGTGGTGTGGCGTAGGCCCTCTCTTTAGTACTAATTAAGAGGAGGAATATTGATGCTGGTTCTGGTGGGGCAAAACGCATCCAAGATTTCTTTTACGATGTGACAAGGCCAAGGCAATTGTATCGGGAACGGTGTGTAATGGTCTCTTGCCTTAGTTGCGTGGCAAAACAAAGGAGAAATAGATGTTGGAAAGAGAGGAAATCTGCTCGACTTTTCAAAGTAAGCACAGCAACCGCAGTGCAGCTGCATCCAGGATAATAAAATGCATTCCCCCGATCGAGTCTTTTATCATTATCACTATACCCATTCTCTAACTTTTCTAATCTGTAGACTGATTTCTTGTTTTTCCCCACACCTCTCCGCCTCCTCTGTTGACCCATATTTTGGTACGCGTTATCGACCCACTATCATTTTAGTTTGGTTCTAATATAACTTGCGGTTTACAGTTCAAAGAGCTGCGGAAGTAATGGCGTAAACGAAGTAGTATGTGCAATCACTCATTGCAAGTTAATCCAGAGGGTCGTACCTTTGACCACAGCGCAACCCAGACGTATCAGGCGTACAGCTCTGGCATGCTGTTGTAGCAAGTATATTGACGGTATACAGAATAAGAATTCCATCATCATCATCATCATCATCATCATCATCATCATCATCATCATCATCATCATCATCATCATCATCATCATCATCATCATCATCATCATCATCATCATCATCATCATCATCAACAACAACAACAACAACAACAACAACAACAACAACATTGTTATGAAAATCACAGGTAGCGAATACAGAGAAGAGAGAGAGATTTGGATGTCAATAAAACTGACGGCATGGTGTTCTTTTTTGTAGGGTACCGTAGGGTGGGTTGGGGGGTGGGGTGGGTATTTAGTTTTAATTTCTTACCTTGTTAAGACCTAATGTACGTGTTGTAAGAATGCTCCATTGAGAAGAGGAATGGGGTGAGTTGGTAGAGGGGAATTACAAATGTGTTGACTTGACGTGACGTAAAAGGGGGAGCCCTGACTGGGGTCACATAATTATCGTACCTGGAGAATTGAGCACGGGATTGCTAGCAAGATACTTAGTTTTGGTGAGCCTGACGTGCTGTGTAACCGTGATGACGTTTTTGCTAATCTCAAAATTGCTAAGTGCTAGTCATATATAAAATTTTATTTACAAAGTGTCCAGAACAAAATATTCCCATTGCTGTAATAATACATCACATCAACCTGCTTAAAGAGTTTACATCACAAACGAACTATGTACACTTAAGTATGCGCCTGTTTGTTGAACGACTGAGCAGTGCAGGAAATCTTACCTTTCGTCATGCATATATTAAAAAAAACCATTAAAAAAAACTTAAAAAAAACAAAATATTTACACAACTTTCTAATGGTTGTATTCTATGCCTGTCACATTTTAATCCTGTTCTATGTTCCACGCTTTCGGATTGTGAAGTCAGTTTTAAGCGTCTGCAGTATCCAAGTCATTGGGCAACACGATGACCTGCTCACAGTGGTGAAAAAACGGAAACTCCGATGGTATGGCCACGTCACCAGATCATCAGGCCTTGCAAAGACCATTCTGCAAGGCACAGTGCAAGGAGGTAGAAGAAGAGGGAGACCGAAAAAGAGGTGGGAGGACAACATTCGAGAATGGGCTGGTTTGACACTGAGCGAAGCCATCAGGGTTGCTGAGGACAGAGAAAGATGGAGTATGCTGGTTAAACGATCATCTGTTGTGCCCCTACGACCTCCGAGTAACGGGACAGGATAGGATAGGATAGTATCCAAGTCTAATGGTAAAAGAGGTTGATGGGTTTTCAAGGGTGAACTGCAATGTTTTATACAATGACTCATGGTAGGCTTGATAACCTTTTTGTATTGGCCATCGTACCGAGAGTTTCTTACCGATTCCTATCCTATCCTATCCCGTAACTTGGAGGTCGTAGGGGTACCACAGATGATCGTTTAACCAGCATACTCCATCTTTCCCTGTACTCAGCAACCCTGATGGGGAAACGCTCAGTGTCAAACCAGTCCATTTTCGAATGTTGTCCTCTCACATCTTTTTTGGTCTTCCTCGTCTTCTACCTCCTTGCACTGTGCCTTGCAGGATGGTCTTTGCAAGGCCTGATGATCTGGTGACGTGGCCATACCATCGGAGTTTCCGTTTTTTCACCACTGTGAGCAGGTCATCGTGTTGTCCAATGGTTTGTGTGATGGTCTTTCGGACTTCGTCGTTGGTAATGTGTTGGGTATGTCTTACCGATTACCTAGTGTTTTAAGGTTAGTCAGACGATTGATCGGCCCACAGGATCAGGACCGGTGGGTAACTCTCATGACGCAATAATAAATCTGTACGCGCATCACGACTTGGTGGCAGGCAGGAATACAAAATATTATTTTGTATTGTTCTTATAATAGGGTAGTGGGGAGAACAGTATTTGTGGCATATGGGGATGAGCATCATATGTATATAACTCGATAGCAATGGGCATCAGATATCCAGCTATGCGTTTTGTCAGCTGATGAAATATTTATTTGAGCCGAGACTGGGGCTTTACTCCTGAACGTCGTGACACAAAAAACCCTGGGTTTAATACAGGCATTACTGATGGCTGGGATAATAATAATGTTATGGTAGGATCGTGAGGAAGAAGGGTTTGGCAACATGACATCAGTTATTCAGCTATTATAGACGGTGGTAAAGGTGTTCCCGTAACCATTCAGTCGTTGGGCATCTCCCTCTTCGGTAGGCCAGCATAATGAGGGCGGTGCTTATCTCCTCTCTCTCGTTGCTTCACCGCCCCCGGGTCTAAACAGATCCATGTACCCATTCACACCTGGGTGGACTGGGGCGAATGGAGATGGGAGGTGTGGAGGGGTGGGTCGTGCGCTTGTTTCATTCTTTGCCTTGCTTGGTGGTTGCCTTAGAAGTATAGTCACCCATCCAAGTACTCACCAAGCTCCACACTTCTTACCGTGAAATATTTCTAGCCTGTGACCACACCACTACACTACCGCGCCCCCAGCTAGTGCCGTTTTATTAACTCACTTATGTACTTACAATATCCAGGTAGTGCTGTCTTTTGTCAACGAACTTATTCGGTTTATTTTTCTTCCGAGCCGCTGACGTCATGGCACAAGTATCCGATGTCTTTGTTTTGTTCCAAACAGAATTGATGGTCGGGACCATTATTAAACCAGGGTCGCGAGGAAGAATTGGTTCATTTCCTTTTGGGCCAGTTCAATGAAGGGCGATGCCCACTTCTTCCTCACTGTCGTGCCTTTTTTGTCAGCTAAAGTTATAGTAACTTATTTGTAGCAGAGGCGCGGACGTAATGACGAAATAAACAGAGAGTTTGCGTTTAAGTAAAGAAAATGAAAAGATGGTTGGAATACTAAGATTATGAATAAATGAATGAACATTTATTAAGCGCATAACCATTTCCACAACAAAAAGCATGATCACATTATTAGAGCGGATCGCGAGGAAGCCGCATCTTGGTTACTCAACTCGTAATGATATACACGGGCAGCAGAAAACCAGGTAATGCTGCGTTTTATTAGCTTAGCTGTATTTAATGTATTTGTTTTGCAGTCGGCAAGCTAGCCTTTTGGTATTGTTTTCACATTCTGTTACGCCTTTTGTATAAAGTCGTCATCACGAGCACCCCCCGCTCTGAGGCATAGCGCGAAAAACATGTTTACGTTCGTTAGTACCCGCAATAGCTTGACGCAAGGGCTCGTTGTGTTGCGAGGAAACTTCCTGGGTTGTTTGTTTTGTGTAGCGGTGCCAGTGATTTCCCATTTTGACACTGATGTGTACGGTCACTTCGTATCCACACTCGATGTCAATATAGACTAGCATGTAAATAATAAGAAAGAATGGTACGAATGAATGAAGGAAAGGGGGAAAAAAATCCCGTAACAATGAAAAGTACAATTGCAACGCCGAGCAGAAACAAAATCCCGATTTTAGTCTCCTTTGACCGTTGTGACCTACCCGCCTGCTGTCCCCAAGGCTGTTATCCAGATCCAGATCATCCCCCCACTGGTTTCGTCTCACTAATTATGGGAGAATGAATCTTGTTGTGAAAGGGGGAATTACTCTCTCTCTCTCTCTCTCTCTCTCTCTCTCTCTCTCTCTCTCTCTCTCTCTCTCTCTCTCTCTCTCTCTCTCTCTCTCTCTCTCTCTCTCTCTCTCTCTCTCTCTCTCTCTCTCTCTCTCTCATCTCTCTCTATCTCTTTCTCGCAAATCAAATCAATTAAACAAATCTGTGTTATCTCATAAATTAACTATGACCTGCATCAGATCACGGCTCATTGCAATGAGTCAATCACACAAACACGCACACGCACACACATCCACATACACACTGCTCCTAAGGATGCACGAACCCTCCTTGCATAATAGATACATTCATCTCTCCTTCCCTCTAACACACATCACTAAAATCAACGTTCGTGTCTCATTAAATTATTTGTGAGCATGAAATAATGCTGTTAAAAAAGGGGGGCGGGGGAATGTTCTCTCTCTCTGTCTCTGTCGGTCTCTGTCTCTCTCTCTTTTCCTCTGTCTCTCTCTGTACCTCGTTGTCTCTCTCTTTCCGTGTCTCATCCCCATAGCACCACGACTACTACTACTAAATGAGACATGCGCTTTGTCTTTAATCGAACTAAAAGCGCGGCGATCTTAAGAAATCGCTATTACGGAAGTCGGAATAGAAATCAATTTTTATTTTCGAAATTTTACATTGACTACGTCTAATATCATTATTGAAGGGTGGGAGGAAACCGGGGTACCCGGAGAAAACTCTCGGTGTCCTGGAAAGTCTCGAACTTAAATCATGTAAGTTCGTCCCACACGGAGTTCGAACCCGCGACCTTTGGCATAGGAAACCAGCTCACTACCCACTAAGCCACTAGGCCACCCCATACCATTCCCTATCTGTCTCCTATTAACTTTTCTCTACCCGTTCCTTCTTCTCTCTCTCTCTCTCTCTCTCTCTCTCTCTCTCTCTCTCTCTCTCTCTCTCTCTCTCTCTCTCCCTCTCTCCTCCCCGGTTCTGCGTACTCAAATTCCGCTCCTCCTTCACCATCCCCTCCCCCTCATTCTCTCACACCCCGCCTCCCCCTTCCCTTCTCAATTCTCTCGCTCTCATCCTCTTCACGCGTACTTTGAGCTGCGCGTCCCTCTTCAGTGTTTGGCAGGCGATAATTTTCTTACGCCCTCTAGGATGTTTGTTGGAGCTCTCCTTCGTTCTGTAAAACACTTTTTCGCAGTTTATCACCTACTCTACCCCAGCTGACCTCCCAGCAGCCTCCTACCCCTCTGTTCTCTTCCCCTTCACGACTCTAAGCCCCACCACCCGCTACCCACAAGCTTTAGCCCATTCCCAGCAACGTGTACTCCCTCCATACCCCTCCACGCTCTTCCTGCCTGCCCATCGCTCTTCTCTACCTCAATTGATACTGCACTTTCCTTTATTTTTAAGTGCAGTGGAAACTTACCCACGCTGCAACTGACAGGCGCTATAAAAGACGGGTTTGAACGTTCAGAAGACGATTCAACAAGCTTTTCTCTATCCTGCACAAACTTTTGGCTACTGGAAATAGTAGACAAAGTGACTAAAAAGTTAATTTGTCAACGCAAGACTGTTTTACTTTTAGAAATAAGTGGCTTATTTGTGTGTGTGTGTTTGTGCGTGTTATAATTTTGGGCAAGCATTATTTTGATGACACGACTGATTCTACTGACAAAATACCTGATTCTACAGTGTGCATGCAGTCCATTTTCCTATTTAATTTGATTGTCCGTTTTGGGCTAAGAAAATCTTACCCCGATTAACGATTTTATCATCTGAGGTTGATGCCGTATTAGCTAGACGCGTAACCGAGAGACAAATCCTGATCTGAACTGCTCTCGAGGCGGACAGAAGTGATCTTTAATGTGAAGACTTGCAAAAACTGAAATTGTGTCCCTTGCATCGCTTGTCTCAGTAATGACCAAGAAGGAATTTGTTCTGACTTCCCCCTGCTACGAACTCCATATGGGACCGGTAATGCGTTCTTTTGACTGTTTTATTGTAGTTATTTTCATTTTTAAAAAATTAATTTCTACCTCTGTTCTCTGTCGTTTTTGTTTATACCGGCGCAAACGTAGTATACGGATATACTGGTTTTTATTTTTGTTATGGGTTTAACGTTTGGCGTCCTTCCGTTTCTATCGTAGTTGTTGTTTACTGTTCTCCTATTTGTTTACCTGTTCTCTTTTTCAGTTAATAATAATAATAATAATAATAATAATAATAATAATAATAATAATAATAATAATAATAATAAACAGGATTCTATCAAGCGCTTTTCTTTAATCGGACTCAAAGATTGACTGCATCTAAAGCCATTATTGAAGGGAGGGAGGAAACCGGAGTACCCTGAGAAAACCTTTCGTGTCCTGAAAAGCCTCGTACCTAAGGGACGTAAGTTTGTCCCACGTAATGTTCGAACCCGCCACCTTCGACATAGGAAACCTGTACCTTATCCACTGTGCTACCAGGATTTTAGTTTATTTTTTACTTTTTTGACATTTAGCCTACTCACTCCCTGACTTCTTCTTCTTCTCCTCCTTCTTCTACTCCTCCTCCTTCTTCTTCTTCTTCTTCTTCTTCTTCTTCTTCTTCTTCTTCTTCTTCTTCTTCTTCTTCTTCTTCTTCTTCTTCTTCTTCAGCTTTAAATTCCCACTGTCGCTGTCTTCCTCATTTACTCTTTCCCATTCCTGCTCTGTCCTATCACTCTGCTATACTATCTTCTTCTTCGCTAGATCAATGACCTACCTTTTTTCTTGAAAACTCTTCCTGGACAAGACTCCTTGTTTGTGTATGAGGTCTGTTGGATGAGCTTGGGAGTGTTGGACGCTTTCTGCCGGGTGGTCACTAGGGCTTCCTATGATGTTATTATTTAGCAATAAAGGCATTTTATATGTATATGTTTTGTTGATAATTTATAATGATGTTTGTATTCTATTTTGTTTTTGTAACCGGGGGGTTCGAGTAGTTGGGGTAAAGCCTCAGCCGTCCCCTGCGTGGGATGTCTTTATTGTAAAGTGCCTGGCTGGTGGAGGGCATTCAATTTTCCCACTAGGGTTGTTTCAGCAGATCTTTTATGCGGATCGGGGGTTGTCCGGTCCTGATTTGGCTCGGAAGAGTTCGCGGGACCTAAAGCAACAATCAATCAATCAATCAATCTTCTTCTTGTTCTTCTTGTTCTTCTTGTTCTTCTTGTTCTTCTTGTTCTTGTTCTTCTTGTTCTTCTTGTTCTTCTTCTTCTTCTTCTTCTTCTTCTTCTTCTTCTTCTTCTTCTTCTTCTTCTTCTTCTTCTTCTTCTTCTTCTTCTTCTTCTTCTTCGTACCTTCCCGCTGCCTTGAAATGAAGTTGTTCGTGACTTCGTAAATTTGTATGAGGGATTATGTGGGTATGATTGCCCATGTATGCAAGTCTGCGTGTACGTCAATGTGTGTGTGTGTAGATGTTAGGAGGAGCGATGTATGTAATTGTGTTTTGTGCTTACTGAGATATGATCTAAATATATGTTTCTAATTTTAAATAGTTTGTATGTTTTAACTTTTTAAAGTGGTACGTGCCTCTATTTTGTGCTCTCTAAATTGTAATATGCCTGCCTTGGTCGTTTGTTTGGTAGTTTTCCAATAGAATTTTATTGATTTTTTTAAATCTTGGTTTTTTTTAATAAAATTTTTTAAGCTTTTTCTGCATATTTAGCATTGAATGCTTGTCGTATGACTGTTCTTTGTGCGCTTTAACGTAAAGGAAGTAAACCAATATGTTTTTTTGAAACCTATTATATATGATTGGTGTGTGTGTGTGTGTGGGGGGGGGGGTGTGCGTGTATGAGTATGTGTGCGTGTATGTGTGTGAGAGTGTTTCTGGGGATGCGCGCACGGTTGTTGGTGCTTTGTCTTGATTGCCGCAGAGAGGAGGGGGGAGCGGCACAGCCAGTGGGTGAGAGAGAGTGTGAGATGGGGAAAGAGATAGTAAGTTAAACTGTATTTACACATGGACGATTCTGTTGTTTAATGCGTCAGTGTGATTATTTGCAAATTCCAATGTATGCACGCTTAATTTGTTTATTTATGTATGTATATATAATATATATTATATAATTTTTTTATTTAAAAAAAAATACAATGTCTATGAGTGTTTGCAATGTAAGTTTGTTTATAGCTCTTTTTATGCATGTAATCGCATGTGTAAATTTAGGCCTATTGTGTATTCGAGTTCACTGTTTTACTGTTGTTTCTTTATTGATATTTTATTCACACTTTTTGGTCATGATTTGGCTCGGAAGAGTCCGCTGGACCTAAAGCAATAATCATGTAATGTAATGTAATTCACACTTTTAAATCCTTTTTGTATAAGTCGTATCGAATGACCTTTGATTTTAGCAGACGGTAATAAAATATACTTCTTCTTCTTCTTCTTCTTCTTCTTCTTCTTCTTCTTCTTCTTCTTCTTCTTCTTCTTCTTCTTTATGTCTTACCACTGTGGCTCAAGTGGTAGAGCGTTCACCTGGCACACAGATGACCCAGGTTCGAATCTCGTGATATATAGGTCCATATCCCTTGTTCCCTGGGATGGTTATCCCTGTCTGTCATTTCGCCAATGGTGGGTGTAGACGTTAAAAGTCAATATTCATAAACTTCATACTTCTTCTTCAGTCTTTCTTTCTTCCTATCTTCCTTCTTTTTCTTTGTTTTTATTCTGCCTTTTTGTTTTTAATTTGAATACCAGTCTGGACTTTTAAAAAAATTCTTTGAAAGTATTGAAAAAAAGGAGTTCAACAGTTTTATCATATCGAATGAAACGTAGATTTCCATATTAAGGCTTTAATGAAGTAATACAAAGTATTTGTTCATTATGGACCAGATCAGTGAAACATGTTTTAAAGTGTCATTATTGAATGTAAAATAACATTATAATAGGTAAATAAAAGTTATACATAAATGTTATGAATAAATAAATAAATAAATAAATAAATAAATAAATAAATAAATAAATAAATAAGCGACTCCTTTGAGAGAATATAATGGCGTCACCTGTAGGAATCGAACTATGAGCGAGACTGAATCCAGAAGCCAAAGCTGCACACGAAATCTTACGTTGCACCAATTCAATATTACCGTTGGAGTGCCGGGGGTTTTCAGTATAAATAGTATCCCCACTTTATGGAAATTTAGTGCTTTAAATTCCCACTGTCGCTGTCTTCCTCATTTGCTCTTTCCCATTCCTGCTCTGTCCTTTCACTCTGCTATACTATCTTCTTCTTCGCTAGATCAATGACCTACCTTTTTTCTTGAAAACTCTTCCTGGACAAGACTCCTTGTTTGTGTATGAGGTCTGTTGGATCAGCTTGGGAGAGTTGGACGCTTTCTGCCGGGTGGTCACTAGGGCTTCCTATGATTGTATTATTTAGCACTATAGGCATTTTATATGTATGTGTTTTGTTGATGATTTATAATGATGTTTGTATTCTATTTTGTTTTTGTAACCGGGGGTTCGAGTAGTTGGGGTAAAGCCTCAGCCGTCCCCTGCGTGGGATATCTTTATTGTAAAGTGACTGGCCGGTGGAGGGCATTCAATTTTCCCTCTAGGGTTGTTTCGGCAGATCTTTTATGCGGATTGGGAGTTGTCCGGTCCTGATTTTGCTCGGAAGAGTCCGCTGGACCTAAAGTAACAATCAATCAATCAATCAATCAATATTATACAGCTAACTAGAATATTGTGTTGGTTTTTTTTTCCTCCTCACGCCCGTAAGCATGTTTATTATTTGTCGTCATCAATCCCATCAATTTGAGTTCGTCATTATCAAGCGCGTCAAAATGTTGCCCCCTATTGAAAATCAATAGACGGCCTGTTGCGCGTGGCAACATAAACTACAGCACGTCTGTGAGTACATGTACATCAGCCCTTGTCCGCTAGCTCTATCTGCGACTAACTGTCATTGGGTTAGTTATTGTAAGGATGTGTAAGAGAGCTGATTGAGCTGTGTGCGTGCTCTCATAAGATACTCTGAATATAGAAATCATATTTTCGATTTAATTGGACACCAGATGTTCTTAACATTTTGCAGGGGAGGGAGGGAGGGAAGGAAGGTCGGAGTGAGGGGGGGGAGTTGGAGTGAGGAGGGGGTATGATTCAGCCTCTTGTGATGGTTGCTGACTTTAAAAAACTATACAAAGGTAATGTGCGTAGTACTCTTTTGTATGAATTTGGAAGGCGGGTCTTCGACTCGCTCATTGAATACGGAGTGCTACATTTATTTGGTTTTGTTTGTATTCGCAGATATTCATTTCACCTATTCATTTGCCACATAGAGTTTGGGATTTTCGTGGATTTACGTATTCCTTAAACAATTATTGTGACAATGTGAAGATTTGATTGAACCAGTGATAAAAGGAAGGTTTGATATATCTACATGTACCATTTCGAGTTTTCTAATTTGCTGCAGTTCACTGTAATAACGAACATTCTGGCTCTCTGAAGCTTTTCTGCTCTGTCATATGATTTAACCTTCACTCCCCATCTTTAAGGCAACTTTCAGCCGATGTTTTATTTTTATTCTAATATTTGGTTTATTGTTCATGAATTTGACTATTAATTTTACAACAGTTTATTAAGGAGAGGTTCAAAGTCTAGATTTCGGAGTCACGCTGGATTGTGGGGGTGGTGTTAGTTCATAAAAGCTTTGAAGTTTGTTATTCAGCGCTTCCTTTCTCATTTAAAATGCATCATGTGACTTTCTATCTCAGAGAGTATCATGTAGCTGTTAGAACGGGACAGCTCAACCCTTAGTTTGTTCCTTTTCTGAATGAATAGCATAGCCCACCAACACCCACACACGTTATAATATTAGTCAATAGGCACGAAAGCGTACTTTGGACTTTACGGTTAATGCACTTTTTTTTCTGGTTCCATCATGTGATTTCTTTTGTAAAATGGTTGAACTACACAGTATAAATTCTCAAAGTATGTGAGCTTATGCGTTATTGGTAAAGTTGTTTTGATCGATGCATGTGCGAGAGCACTTCCATGTGTAGTTCTTTTAATTTTTTATTGTCGTGTCTGAAAACGGTGGCGCATTTTCTAATCGTGTTAAACCTTTTGTGAGTGGTTTCGGTGAATGAATCTAAGAGCAGCCCACCAGTTCGTTGAAAATAGTGAACAAATTGGAAATCGTTGTGCATATCTGCAGACCAGTATGTATGAACTCATGTATAATAGTTTGGTTTTATGTCAAGTAAAATAAATAATTTCGAATGATAGTAGTAGACATTTATGTGAGGAAACAGAGTACAGTTCTTCAATTTTTATTGAAGGCTCTTGCCCCAAGAGAATTTCTGTTAGAATTAAAGAGAGAATAACAATCGTAACATCAAAGAGAAATTAACAAAAATACTCCAGAAATAGAATAAAGTTTTTTTTTTTTAATTCCTTAGTCGTGCTTTTCTGGAGATATTGTTGTATGTACGAATGGAAAGGAACATAGTCAAATGAAACGTATTTCGAGTGACGAGTAACAGAAAGTACTTTCTGGCAGTGACTCAGCTAGTTGTACTTACACATTTATATGAGGAAATGGAGCAGAACCGGGTCAAGAGCATGGTACGTACTATGCGGCGAGTATGATAGTATCCGTAATACGCTTTGCTCTGGTAATTTCTAACCCCACCGGATGATGTTTTAAACTAAATAATTTCCAAGGTGACAAGCATGATGTTAAATATTATACCGCCGGCAGTTGGACACTTGTCAAAAAATAATGTTTACCTTTGAAATTCTGTTTGGGCTGGTAGAGCTCTTTGTAAGAACATTAATACTAATAAATACAGCGAGAGATGTGAGAGACAGATATTAGTCGGAAAGCCTTTCAGTTATTAGACATTCAGCTTTGTTCTATATTACAGTAGGTCTCAGAAGTGAAGAGTGGGGAGGAAATGGAGTAAGAGGGAAACAATAAAAAAAAGTAATGTGGTGAGATCAACTCATACATTGCCTCCCCACCTGTTTCTACAGTTCAATAACAATACTAAATACAGCAGTTGTTATTGTTCTACAGCCCCTGCATTGTTATTGTTGTTGTTGTTGTTGTTGTTGTTGTTGTTGTTGTGAACCTCGTATTTATTTTCACAGTATAAATGTTCATTTTTGTAAGCCACCGATCGCTGTAGTCAATAAAACATCTGTTCTAGCCTTTTTTTTTGTTTTTACATTACTGATTACATCAAATTAACATGATAAGTATCTTCTATAGTGGCTGAGATCCATTTAAAACAAATATGCACACGCACACACATACACACACGCACACACACATGCACACACACACGCACACACACACGAACATACACACACACTCTCTCTCTCTGTGTTACAAACTCACACATACACCAAACACACACACATACGCACAAACACACACATACACGAGGTCTAATGGCTCAGGTTTGTTACCAACCAGCCGTAATATCTTTTAGACCGTATATAGACAAAGTTCGAGCCATTTTCATATCAATTATTGTTTATATGATAGCATATATCAATGAAAACATATTTTCCTAAACAATACTACTGTTTATGCAAGTCTGTCTGTTCAATATTTTATATATTTAAAAAATGATAATTTTTCGGGTAACATTTCCAATATTTCATATTATTTTTTAACCTTAAGTTGAAATAGTATTACTCTGTAATTTTAATAGTTCGTGGTTGTCCTTCTAGTATTTTATATGTCCTAACAAGATTTTTAGCGTTAGGTTAAAATGGTATAAATGTCATGGACCTTAAGGAAGTATCAATTCCGCCTGGATAGTGACAAGGAAATAAGTAACACGGTAGGAGCGTGTTTTAATGATATTACATTTGTAACAGTTACTTTCTATAGTTATGGGTCTATATCAGTGTATGTGTTTTTTATGCAGGGATCTTTTAGTAATGAATTCAGTTCCCGCGTAGTTGTCTGCTGTTGTTAGTATAAACTTTATTGACAGAGCTTTTATGCAATAACAACGAAACAAATGATGGGGCCACATCGATAATGCTACTGTCATTGTTTCAGTTATGTTGCCTTTCCCTTCATAACTTCAGCTGTACTGCTTGTAGAATAAATTCAATATTATATCTTCCTCATTGATATATATATATATATATATATATATATATATATATATATAGAGAGAGAGAGAGAGAGAGAGAGAGAGAGAGAGAGAGAGAGAGAGAGAGAGAGAGAGAGAGAGAGAGAGAGAGAGAGAGAGAGAGAGAGAGAGAGACTGACTTGATGCTTTTGGTGGAGAGTTAAGAACGACTTGAATATTTATGATATTTGAAAATATTTTATCCTCTTTAACACAAGGAATAGTCGGTACCAAACAGGAAAATAAGCCGAAGTTGAATATAAGCGAACATAAAATTGTGTTATCTATACTGTATTAACATCTGCTTGTGATTATAACCTGGACCTTAAGGCCTTTTATCAGTTGTATAGTAGTGGACTATGTAACCCGTGGTATCTCCAGAAGCCGCGACAGTCTGTTATACAAGTCAGTTATCCACTGGCCAAAATATTATTCATGAACAATACGGTACGAGGTAGGGAAAGAGAGGGAAAGAGAAGAGAAGAGACAGACAGACAGACAGACAGAGAGACAGAGAGAGTGAGAGAGATAGTTTTATGTAACTAAGCACGAACGGGATTGTGGTGTTAACTTGACACTCATTAGACGATCTTCTGGTAAATAGGAATATAAAATTCTGTTATGTTTCGAAACTAGAATTGTCTTTTGCTGTCGAGTCCTCCCAATAGACTTTACTTGACCGAAACGGAGAACGTATATATAGCACCCAGGTCCCTTTTAGTGCATTTTGCTAAATGTCTTGTTTGAGTGCATTTTTTTAAGTCTATTTGTTTTCTGAAGTTATGCATAAACTATATTCTCTTGTTCTCTTTGTTACATAAGGATGCAGCGTAATTCCTCGCACGCGGTTTTATAGTCTCATTCCAGCAGTACTCATCTTTATTTCAATCTGTACTAATTTCAGTTCAGTTCAGTGGGTAGATTACCGTCCCCGGACACGATAGCGTATAGGGGACTTTGATGAAGGAGGGCCGGTGGAAATAAGGAATCATGATGCAGAGGTGTACTAATTTTGTACATGGCTGTGCATATCTCTGACGATGTTTACTTTGCAATGTAACTAATGGGTCAAGCATAAATTAATTAATTTTCGACTGAGCTGAAAATCATCATTGGTGCAATAAGAATTCAGCGACCCACGGTTAGCGTTAGTAATTATTTGATAGCAATACAAAGTGGCGGAACGTTTTGTGTTTATTTAGGCCACTTTTTCACCAGATGCTTCCTTCGTGCAGATCTCTATCGAGACAGCTATCCACTGACGGGAAATGACCGACAGAAACAGAGAACGTTACTTGATTCTATCCAGCAGTGCTGCCTGAATTTCAAACACTTCGGCAAAAATTCACCGACGTTATTCACAACCGACAGTTTGATATTTCCTGCACTGTTTCTGTTATTGCTGAGACAGTTTGGTCTGTTTAAAAACATTGTCGTGCGTACTGTGTTGTTGGTGCTATTATGTGACTGACTTAAGTGGGGAACACTTTGCAAACATTTCAAACTCGGATATGTATGGTGCTACTGATATTTTGCCTGTGCCTCCAAAGGTACGGCAACTGTTTTCTTCCTTTACCACTAATGTTTATCTAGATGTTCTTTTGTTCGCTTGCCTGTTATATTATAGTAGGGTAGAACAGTGCTCGTAGATTAGTCCAGTAGAATGGAAGAAAATGACTGTATTAAAGTGTTCCTAAAGTTAGTGCTTAGTGTTTAGTTATTCAAAAGAGTAGCATTAACTTTTTTTTGACGTGTACAAGTTATTTTGTGAGTTTTTAATTTTGCTTGTTAACATTGGTTTTACAGTTTATAGCATCATGGTGGTGGGGGTGGCGGTGGTGATGATGATGATGGTGATGATGATGATGATGATGATGATGATGATGATGATGATGATGATGATGATGATGATGATGATGACGACGACGACGATGACAAATATTATATAGGGCTAAATTGTTACATACTCAAGGTGGATGAGAAATCTCAATGTGTTATTATTATTACTCAGTATACAAAATGCTCGCGCACATCACTGTATCGGCCACATTAGCTGCTTGTTTTGCTGCCCCAAATATTGATTTTGGTAGGAAACGGTAGTCAACAATCGTGACCAGCATAATTAAATCTGGTCCCTTATGGCCTGTGTCTGCAGCTGTTGAACTATATACTTATTTTTTGTATATTGCTGTTCACGCGCTCCATCGATCCGCAAAGGATGTTGTTTAGCCGTAACACGAATTTTACATCTTGTCTGTTCAAACTGTGGACCCTAAATGGTTTGCACACTAAGCAATACAAAATCTAATGAATCATGAGCCATGCCATTTTAATGTCGCTCGATGTTTCGAATTGTCAAATATATAAAGTTCCGAATCCGTTGTCTTTCTCTTCCCCGTCCCCGTCATTATCAATATCACAATTGCTGTCGTGCTCATCGACAACATCCTCATCGTCCGGGGAGGTGAGTGGGGGTGGGGTTGTTGCACTTTCAATTCGAAATCGATTATTGTATAATTTCTTTGACTGACCAATGCCAAACACTATGAATTACATTACATAGTGTTATTGTTTGGTTACTAAACGTTATGACTTTTCCCCGGACGTGAAGGCGATTAGCTGACCACGTCATAACTTCTTCACCGAGATGATAAAACAAACAGTACTCCATTTCCTATTAATGTTGACAAAAATCGAAATTCTTAATCCAAGTCAATAATTTAATTTAACATCTTTTCACTAACAATGTGATGCTAGACAATTCAGAATTCTGGACGTCCATTGGTGTTGATCCTTACACGTGCTAATCTACTGACGGAAAATCAAAACTTTAAGTGCATTCACGGGTTTAGCAGCAGTTGTGGAATGCTTTACTTCATTTATAGATAAAGATAAAGATAAACTTGATATCAGCTATTGAGGCTGTGTAGAGGTCAGAGAAATGGTGTCAGCAGTGATATGGCTGATCGTGATCGTTATACCTCTATACCTATATAGTTCGCTTTAGAGGCGACGACGACCATTTCTACTCAAGTCATTCAAGAGTTGAGAGGTTACGACTCATCTGTACAAAAATATCGAATGCTGCTCCAACCGTGCATTACTGATAGTGATTTGTTCTTTTCTTTTTTTAAAGAGACTTCTTTGTACGATTGATTAAAAGTTTTAGCTTATTAAATTTTAGTTTATTTCGTTTATTAGCATACTAATTAGAATGAAGGATTTTTTGGGGTGGGGGAGGGTTTTTTTTGTTGTATGCAAAAGACGAATAATTATGAATATATAGTTGAAATGTCATTAAAGAATAATATATAAACTAACTTCGCTCTCATTATCGTCCGCCGTGGCAATCCCAATCGCTCAGTTTTATAGAACAACACCCTTGCCTTCATAATGAACCCAATGACCCAATTTCTTGATGATTAACTTTGACTTTTCTGTTCTGATCAGGACTAAATAACTTAGATTACGATTGAGAAATGTTCTGTAAAGAATTCTGTATGTAACATACTTATTGTTTCGATAAAGCTTGCGAAAATCTTCACTCAGTTGTACTGTAGTTGCGCGCGTGCATGTTGCGTCGATGGGAGAGGGCTGATGTTGTTATTGTATAACTATAGCCTTATACTATAACTGTGATTTGAAACAATACAGAAACGGTGCAATAGCTGCACAATACTTTGTGAATACTAATTGGAAATTGTATATCTTTCAAATTATTTCACGGTAGGTTTAAACGTCATCAGTTTATAATTATCTGCGTTTACGATCGACATGATGACATTTCCAACTTCGATCTCTTCATTGGCATTGCATTTGAGACGCGCCTTCTTCTAAGCTGTACTATAATTTGCCCTGACAACCCTTTAGGCATTCGCAGAATGCTAAGAATATTGGGTCCCTCCCTGGGAGTGAAGCGGACTTGTGTGTTGCTGTACAGCAGGCCTACATCTTGTTGTTCTTTCTTGCAACCTGTTTCTGTCTTTTGACTTCAAATTGATTTGTTTTCACTGTCCCACCGCCGTAGCTCAAGTGGTAGATGGGCGAAATAAAAAGTGGCAAGTTTTTACTATCCATTTTAGCAGTATGATTGCTCTGGTGGTTAAGTGTTGATTTAGGTCCCTATCCTTTGTTCCCCGGGATGGTTATCCCCGCTTGACAACGGTGGGTGTAGACGTTAAACCTCAATGTTCATTCATTGTGTTTTTCATTCGTACTAGTGTTGAATAACCCAACTAGTTTCTCATTTCTGTGTACATTTGACAAAAGTATCGTCTCACCTCCAAAGCATAATAAACATCATTTCTGCCTGTCATCCTGATTCTAACACGAACAACATCAAACTTTACCACCTCATTTTAACCATTACCTTCTTGTCTTGTCTGTTGCTTAGCCGGCTTCCAATGGCAGCATAAACGACGCCTCCATCACCATCGGTGATGAAAAGAAGGTGGAGAGCGGGGTTCAGCAGCTGGACAAAGAAGGCGGGAAGGCTAGCAATGGCAACGCCATGCCGCTGACTGTCAGGCTACGCCAGCAGGTCAAGGACTCGGCCCGTAACTGCTGTTCTGTCAAGACGCTGAAGAGGAAGCTGCCCATCATACAATGGCTGCCCAAATACAGGTTGGTTAGTTAGTTATTCATTGCTTACAGGGTCCGGCGGACTGCAAATAGCCGAATCAGGACCACAAAATCAAGACCACAACTTGGTTGAAAGAGAACTCACCCCTTATCCGTATAAAAGATCTGTTGAAACAACCCTAATGGTAATGGGGCCGGGTAGCTCAGTTGGTAGAGCGGCTTACTAGTAACCGAAAGGTACCTGGTTCGAATCCCGGATTGGCCAATGTGTGACCATATTATTTTCCCCTTACCGTCAACTGGTTTGCTGGTGTCAGAATGATGTGACCAGTAGTCGCCTATACGCTCCGGTGTCGTGTGATTATAATCTACAATTACCCTTATTACCCTAATGGTAACACTGTAGGCACTCCCCAGCTGGTCCCTTTACAATAAAGGCTTTCCACGCAGGAGACGCTGGGGCTATACTCTAATTTATCGAACCCTAGTTTCCAAAAACAAAAGAGAATACCAACATCATTATAAAATATCAACAAAACACATATTAAATGCATATATTGCTAAATAATAATATCATAGGAAACCCTAGTGACCATTTGGCAGAAAGCGTCCAATATTCCCAAACTGACCCAACAGACCTCATACACAAATGAGGAATTTTGGAAGAGTTTTCAAGAAAAAAAGGTAGGTGATTGGTCTAGCGAAGAAGACAATATAGTAGATTGATAGAACAGAGTAGGAAATACAGGTAGCCACTTTTCAATTAATATACAACAAGTGCAGAAGATTATTCGCTTGATAGATTCTATAGAACAGTTGATACTTGGCAATGTATATACTCGTGAGGTTATGTTCGCAGCAGCATGGGTGGTGTTGAATGGGCGCTCTCTCGCAAAGTACTAGCCGTTGGGCTAATTATCACAATCATCGTATGTGGATGTTCTGACCTTTGTGTCTTTTTGTCCAGGTGTCCAGAATTTCAGAGTGATCTGATCGCCGGTTTGACGGTGGGTCTGACCGTTATACCTCAGGGATTGGCTTATGCAATCGTCGCTGGCTTACCTCCACAGGTACGCATTTGTCAGTTTGTCTGCCAGTCTGAACCGTGTGTTTTGTAGGTCTGGGCACAGCCAGTATTACTGTGTCTTGTCAGTCTATATATGTCGGTCGCTATGTCTGTCTTCCTGTTTGTAGGCTTCCAACCATTAGTTAAAACTGTATTTGTTGTCTTTTTGTGCTTGTGCTTATCGTCTCTTCGACAGTTTATTTCCTTGTCTTTACATCTGGCTACTAATTTACTTGCTGCTTGTTTATTTTTGGGGATCAAACCTCAGAGCTGGTGCTTAATTTCTCTGATAGAGATTACAGCCCGATCTGCAGCTTTTTCTTTCTGAACCCATCACATAACTACTTTCATTTGCCAGTGAATGAACATTGAGGTTTAACGTCTACACCCACCATTGGCGATATGGCAGACGGGGATAACCATCCCAGGGAAAGAGGGGTAGGGACCTAAATCAACACTGAACCACAAGAGCAATCATACTGCTAAAATGGACAGTGAAAATGGCCACATTTTATATCGCCAACCACGGGATTCGAACCTGGGTCATCGGTGTGCCAGGCGAACACTCTACCACTTGAGCTACGGCGGTTGGACCATTTGCCAGTTTTAATTGAATTCATATAAACGAGCAAACCCGGACATTTTTATCGTTGTGTTCACTTATGTAATGTAGTGCTTTTCCATTTAAGATCTAACGATGGTCATAAGATTTACCTGTCACACGTTGCAGTAAGTTGTACAACAAGCTTACGAAAACAATTTCGTGCGAACCATCGTAAAATCAGAGGATAGAACATGTTCTAATTAATGCGATGAAATCTGAAGTTCGGACCAATCAGAACATGCTGTGCATCCTTGGCATTGCGACTGAAGAAATGGCAGTACCCACCACCCTCTCTATCGTCTCCTCTGTCGAATTTCCTCCTCATCTGCTACTAAAACAGCTAAATATAGCAAACAATCTTCTCTCTCATTAGCCTCAGAAATGCTCGAACTCGAACTGTTGGCCATAGCTTTCAAAACATGTACGTAAAACAAGATAAAAAGGAAACTATCGCACCCCCGCCCCGTTTTAAAACAACCTATACCAATATATACCAGGGGTATACTTTGCAGGAGAAGTATTCTGGCCTAGTAAGCTTACATCGGAGTTGTATGTATGTATCAGTTTATAGTCCCCTCTCTTCCCGATAAGGATTTTCAGAGAGGAGACGTCTACACATCGGAGTTTGAAACAAACGTATGTTATATAGGATTTTAATTTTTTGCTTTTTTTTCATTTTTTTTTCAGTATGGGTTGTACTCTGCGTACATGGGGTGCTTCGTGTACATGTTCTTGGGTACCTCCAAAGACATCACTCTTGGACCTACGGCTATCGCGTCGCTAATGGTGGGGGCGTTTGCCGCCTCCCCCATTGAGGGTCCGGAAGGCTACCCCATGGCTATCTGCATGGCCATCGTCCTCACGCTATTCTGTGGCGTCATACAACTCATCATGGGCTTACTCAATTTAGGTAAGCTAGCCTCCTCTCGCCTTGCCCAAACCCTCCAATCTTGGCTTTACTCCTCCTTCTTATTCGTGCTGTTGTGTGGTCGAAGATAATTGTGGTAGTTCAAGAATACTTATATTTATGTATTTTAACTTACAGGGTTCTTGGTCAACTACATATCACATTCAGTCATCAATTCCTTCACGTCTGCCGCTGCTATTACCATCGCTTTTGGCCAGGTCAAGGTACGCTTTAGTCTTTTTTTTTTCCTCTTATTTCTGTTGGAATATAGTCAAGTTTTATTTTGTGTTGAATCTTTGCATTCTTCCTGTACGAGGTTTCTTCGATCTACTTCTGCCATCCTTATAAAATGCAGTGTTCATTTTACAGCTGAGAAACAATCCTGAAGGTTTTGGTTGATGAGGACAGTGGTGTTGATGCTGCTGTTGCTGCTGGTGTTGATGATGATGAGGGTGATGATGATGTGATGATTATGCTGATGTTCACGTTGACGGCGTCGACAGTGATTATAATAAAAGCGACGATGATTCATTGCGTTTTAATTGTCTGTTTGCAGAATATACTGGGTCTAAAGGACGTGTCCAGGGAGTTTCTGCACATGGTGTACGACACATGTGCAAAGATTCCTGAAACAAAGTTAGTAGCAACACGGCTTTCGCGTGTTCTCTATTCTTTTCCCCACCCCCACCCCCACCCCCGTCCCGTCTCTTTATTTTTTAAAATTATACTTCATTTTAAGTTGAAGTGCTTAAATCAAATCCGTTGCGACATAGCTAACCTTTCTCTCAAGGAGTGGGAGAGGAGAACCTTTCGGACTCGTATACACTTATTAATATAATACTTAAATTACAGTTATTGGTATTATAGCGATAGAATGTAATACTATTTTAAGCTATAATTTATTTTGCTGATAATAAAATTTGTTTTGGGTTGGTTTTGCTTATTTGCTTGTTTAATGGCTTATTTTTTGTCAAAAGGAGAAAACATCATTTATGATTGATGTGCGTGTGTGTGTTTCAGAGTATGGGATCTTGTGATGGGCGTCATCTGTATGGTTCTGCTCTTTGGCTTCAGGGTAAATACAGTACCTGTTGTTTCTCTATATTTTCTTCAGTACACATTGAGCTTGTCATCATTATCCTCATTATCACCATCAGCAGCAGCGGCAGCTTCGTCGTCGTTATCATCATCATCATCATCATCATCATCATCATCATCATCATCATCATCATCATCATCATCATCATCATCATAGCCGTCGTGCCGTCGTACTTGACCTCCTCATGGTCGTTGTCGTTGTAGCAGATCTGGACTTGGAAATGTATGTGTGTGTTTCATTTGTATTCCATGTGCGTCATGGTGTTTGTTTTACGTCATTGTATATGATGACATAAAGACTGTATGTGTGTGTTCCATTTGTATTCCATGTGCGTCATGGTGTTTGTTTTACGTCATGATATGAAAGGTGACGTAAAGAAGAAGAGAGGAGGAAGAATAAAAAACGAATCAGCTAGCAAGCTGGGGTCTTCACGGACTTTATAGTTTGAATGAATAACTTCCACAGTCGTCATTGATTGATTGATTTATTAAATTGTTTGAATTATTGTTTGATTGATTGATTCCTTCATGTACGTATTTATTCATTCACTTTGCAGTTTATTTCTTGCTTCCGTTTAAGTTTCTCTGTAATAGCTACAAATACATTTGGCGCCTTGCGCTGAAGTGTTAAAGAGGCTAACCATTGATGCTCCCCACCCCCTGGCCATCCTTCTACTGAGAGGTTTTCATGCAATATCTGATTCACAAGTGCATTTTGGCCATGACACACAATCTTATCACCAGTGTTCATCATTTTCATTACATCAGCAGTAATGGTGCTTGTGGTGGTAAAACTATAATTACTTTAATGTCGTTACGAGAAATAAATAGCAAGGGCGGATTATTGGAGGTTTCCCAGTCGAAACTCATGCATACAAAAAACACAATTAAAAAAAGACCAAAACAATGGTCAAAACAAGCATTTTCTGCTGCGTTTTTTAGCCGAAGTATATGGTATAGGAGTGTTCTACTTAAAACTCCACTTATGTAAATTAAAATGACGCTTTAATTTATGGGGGTTTCCCTTCTTGGATGGTGATGCTTTTATTATTGGAACTAAAAGTACTATCATTATCCTCCCATTTTAGGAAGTCTTCCTTTCAAGGGAGACCGTGCAGTAAGGATTTTCGTGCATTTTGTTATGTTTGTCGCCCCAGTCATCATCATCATCATCATCATCATCATCATCATCATCATCATCATCATCATCATCATCATCAACATCAACATCATCATCAACATCATGTAACTTATTCTTTGTGCATGTTCACAGAAACTGCGAGAAATCAAGTGGGACACGAGCAATCCTGGACGCGTCGTGCCCATTTATCTGCGAATTCTGCGCAAGATGGTCTGGCTCATCAGCACTGGTACGTGATAATGATATCATAATTATGCAAATATATATATACTTTTATAATGTTTTAAAATATTGTAGTTTTCCACTTCTTTGCAGTTTCAGTAAGCACATCATTGATCATTTTCTTGGTAATTCACCAGAACAGTTCTCTTTTGTTGTTACTCTGATCTGGGCATCACATACAAGTATCTAAGTCATGAAGTGTCAATTCCTTCTTTGAGGCAACAAAGATGTGTTGAATTATATTGTATTGTTCTTCGCAGATGTTCCTTTGTTTTTTTTTATTTTTGAATTGGACTCGTGAAAGCTAGAGAGAGAGAGAGAGAGAGAGAGAGAGAGAGAGAGAGAGAGAGAGAGAGAGAGAGAGAGGGAGAGGGAGAGGTCTCAGAAAAGAAGTAGCAAACTAAAAAAAAAACTAGCTTTAAATCTGATCGCACTAAGTCTTTTTTTAGTTCCCGAGCTGTAAGCTATGCAGTGTGAATATCCGGTAAATAAAGTGACGTAATCATCGTGATGTACTTTTAAAAGAAATTTTTAAAATATAAACTTACAAAAAAAAAAAAAACAACTTTGTATGTAATTGGAGAATAAAGATGTCTTGTTCGGTTCAGTTATGTAGATTACCGTCCCGCACACACGAAACTATTTTATATTGCATGACGTCATCATGGTGACGTCATAATTTGTTTGTGTCTAATCATTGTTTGCCCAAACTACTGGAGGGATTTGGTTCAAGTTTAGTATAATACTTCGACTTTATGTCACCTTTTAATTATTTTTAGTTTTAGTTCTGCTCTATTCCTCAGTTTTGCTTGATCATGTTAGTAGTCATACACCCAAACCTGAACCTAAAAGCTTTTGTTAAATAAAATGTAATTTATGTGCTTGCTTTGTATTGGAAAATAATGTCTGTGCATTTTCCAGGTGCTAATGCCATCATTGTGATCTCGGCGGCTGGCATCACAGCCGGAATGATGGCTCATGGTGTTAACGTCATCAGCATCACTGGAAACATAACCGGTGGCTTCCCTCCCTTTGAACCACCACGCTTCTCTGTTGGCAACTTCACCACTGAACAAGTCTTTGCTGTAAGTGGGTTTTATCGGAATTATTTTGCATTGCAACTGTAATGGTGAGCTGAATAATCTTTTTCTTCCTCCCTCCTCGTCATCATCATCCTTCTCTTCTTCCTCCTCATCCTCCTTTTCACTCCTCATCCTTCTCCTTCCTCCTCCTTTTCCCGCCTCCTCTCCCCTGCGCTCTCATCATCAGCATCCTTATCCAAAGCATATATTCATTTTATTATTTAGCTCTTCTTCACATTTTCATTACTTTTTTTCCCCATAGAAGATATTCTCAAGACGGTCACCTATTGTGTGCAATGTCGACTTAAATGTTCAATCATGTTGTGTGCAGAAAATCGGTGCTGGTTTCATCATTGTACCTTTGCTGGGGTTAGTCGAGTCCATTGCCATCGGCAAAGCTTTTGGTATGTATTTTAGGTTTATTTTCACTGATTTCTTTTCTTAAGTCTCCCCAATTCTGTGATCTTTGTGATAATTGTGTTATCCTGATTTTCAATCTATTAAATTCAAGAGTGCAAAAGTGAAGGTAATATCACATTTATATTTTTTGTTACCTTCTTTATGCTAGCACTTGTTTCTTGTTGGCCAGATTAATTCAAGAATATATAATGCTGGGTAATATGATACTTTAATGGTGAGTTTCCTGTCACATATGTACTTGTGTCCTGGACGATATAGCAGAGAAACAAAAGCATCTGTTTCTACTTTGTAGTTTCTACTTTGTCATTTTTCTACAGATTTAAAAACAACTAAATTCTTTTAGAATTGGACGGTTTGCAGTATTTTCAGATATGAACATGATCAGTATGCCGATGGTTTTCATGGATCCATAATAATCAAATGTTTGTTTTCAGCTCGCGTAAACAATTACAAGATTGACCCGACGCAGGAGCTTATTGCCATTGGTGTTGCCAACATTGTAAGCGCCTTCTGCCATTCCTACCCTATTACCGGCAGCTTCTCCAGGTCAGTCCAAATACCGACGAAGATGATGATGATGATGATGATGATTGATTGATTGATTGTTTGATTGATGATGATGATGATGGATGGATGGTTGGATGGATGGGATTGGATTGATTGATTGATTGATTGATTTAGATATCAGGGATAGTTGTGGTGGTAGTAGTAGTTGTGATGGCAATGGTGACTTGTTTGGCGCAGGTTTCCCAGTCACAAAATCATGCTCATTGCACGTGTTGTAACAAAACAAACTCAGTTTGAGGCCATATTGCTTTTGCTGACATTTGGCTGTTAGGAATTTTGGTGTGTGGGTAATTTAGATCAATGTTCAGATTCCAAGATGATAGGCATGCAGGGCATGTCTATTTTTCAGCCATTTAGAAGCAGACAAATGCCTAATATTGAATATTAAGTTCTTTTGATGAACAGATTGCAGGTATACAAGTCGCTATACAGAATACAGAATCCTATAAACAGGTCTATCAGCATTATTATTATTAATGGAGCTGGAAGCCCAGTCCAACCTTTCATGGACAAACTTAGATATCATGAAACTTACACACTAGTAGCTCGTGAAACTGAAATTAAACTTTTTGTAAGTTCTATAATGTACTTTTACATAATTCAACTAATGGGGGAGTTATAATTTATTTATTGTGCAGAACTGCTGTCAACTCTCAGAGTGGTGTTCGGACACCAGCAGGCGGTTTGTGGACGGGCATTTTGATATTGTTGGCCTTGTGGTTTCTGGTGCCTTACTGCTACTACATACCCAAGTCAGCACTAGCTGCTGTCATTATCATGGCTGTCATTCAGATGATCGACATCATGATCCTTCGTACACTCTGGCACACCAACAGTAGGTTGATATTGTGACGATGATGATGGTGATGATGATGATGATGATGAAAATGATGATGATATGGTAGTGATAGCGGTTGTGGTGGTGGTGTAGTGCTGCAATTACTGGTTGTTAATTAACCCTTCATAGAACTTGGTCATAGTGGTGTGTTTGGAGAGTCTCAATATGTTCATATAAGGGAGGTAATCTCTCTTTTGAACAGCAAACGAATCTATTACACGTAATTCACTCCCTTCCAAATGAACTTTCTATTTTTAAGCATTACATTGATGATGTCGGGCACTTGTATTGCATGTTTAATAAGTTTGCATTTTTTATTTTATTTTGTTTGCAAACTTATTAAACATGCAATACAAAAAAAAATGCTACCATCAATTTGGGATGTTTGTGTTTCCAAGTAGAATAGCATTTAATAAGGATTGTTTCCAAGATGCTATCAATAAACTCTAGTTCCATCTCTTTAAGCGAGCGTCCTTTATCACTTGAGTTTTACTCAAACCTTTTGCCTCCCCTTCAGTTTGGCATGCCTTTAGTAATGTTTGTCTTAAGCATTGTGATCAGGAAATGCAACCTATATTGGTTAAAAATGTGTTTATTTGGTTTTTTTGCAGAACAAGACCTGTTTGTGCACATTGTGACGTTCATCTGTTCTCTTGTTGTTGGTATCGAGGTGGGTCTTAATGGGATTTTCCCTGTATCCATATTGCCTGTTGCATTCGTTTTATTGATGTATATTCTCGGAAGTAGAATAACCTTGGAGCTTTTTCTATTTGGGGTGGGTTGGATGGGGGAGTGTGTGTGGGTAGAATGAGGTGGGAGAAGGGTGAATGAAAGAGATGGGAAAGAGGGGGAGGGAGTGAGATGGGGGGTGGGAGGGGAGAAAGGGGGGGATGAGATGAGTTAAAAAAGCATTTATTATTATTATTATTATTATTATTATTATTATTATTATTATTATTATTATTATTAAGGGGGGGGGGGGGGGGGGGAAGTGTGAGATGAGTTAAAAAAGCATTTATTATTATTATTATTATTATTATTATTATTATTATTATTATATTATTATTATTATTATTATTATTATTATTATTATTATTATTATTATTAATTTATTTATTTATTTATTTATTTATTTATTTATTTATTAATTTATTAATTTATTAATTAATTAATTAATTTATTTTTTTTTTCTTCTTCAGGTTACTGAAGTAGCAAGTTGTTCAGATTTGTTGGCCTCTCTAGTTGTTGTAACAAAAGAATGAGATTCGTTGTGCAAAAGTCTTTTTTTTTTAAATCTTTCTCTCTTTCCATGTTCAGTGTTGCTAACCTGATTTTGTGCTTGCTGGATCTAGATTGGAAAGAAATGGAAAGATAAGGAAGGGAAAGAAATATATTACTAAGCTGCAGCAAGCCCTAAGAATATTATGGTGGTTATAAAGAACTATTCAGTTGTAGTAGTAATTATAGTGCAGTGGTATTAAAAATAGTAACAATGCAGTAGTAATTAATTGTGTGTGTGTATGTGTGCAGTATGGCATCCTGATTGGTATTGGATTGTCTTTGCTGCTGCTGCTGTATCCATTGGCAAGACCCAAGATTCAGGTGAATTACTGTTATTTTATTGCTTATTTGATAAGTATGATGGTAATTATGATGAAAGTGTTGGTGGTAGTGATGATGATGATGACAATGATGAAAGTGACATAGTAATGATGATGACAGCAATGCCAAAGGCTTTGTCTGCTACTTTTATCACCGATTACTTATTTTTTATTATTTATCTTGTCACAGGTGACCACACAAAGGAACCATGTCATTCTGCAGCCCAACCAGGGTCTGTTTTTCCCAGTTATCGAATACATCGAGTCCAAAGTGTTCAGTCATGGCTTGAAAGAAGATCAACCAAAGGCTGTTATTCTAGACATGCTGCACATCTCAGGCATGGACTACACCACACTTCATGTGAGTCTAGATTACATTTTGGATCATGTTTGTCAGATATGCTGGTAAAAATTCCGCCACTGTTTTCAATACATGCACTACGATCATATAACTGTGTAGTGCTTTTTATTTTAAAATGTTTTTATCGTTGCTTCATTATGTATTATTACCATTCATGTCTTTGGTGTGTGTGTGTGTGTGTGTGTGTGTGTGTGTGTGTGTGTGTGTGTGTAGGTGGGCGTGTGTGTGTGTGTGTGGATGCAGAGTTTATACATACTTTTAAAAATATTCTAATGATGTTCAACGTGTTCTTATCTCATGATGTTTTAAAAATATTGTTTAGTAATATTTATGTTGTATGTGTGTGTGTGTGATGTGTGTGTTTGTGTGTGTGAGCAGTAGGTTTAGTTTGCTTTGCTGCTGCTGCTTAAGACCCAAATTTTTATTTATTATTATTTTATTGCTTTATTTGATAATATGAAAATGATACAGGAACCAATTTGTGCTAGTGATGAGCACCACATTATAACCTTATTATTTATTATTTATTATTTTTACAGGTGACCACACAAAGAACCATGTCATTCTCAGCCCAGGTCTTTTTTCCCACATCGAATACATCGACAAACAGTCAAGAAGAAACCAACACATAGACTACACAACAAACACAACCACCAGATATAATCATCAGATATGCTGGTAAAAATTCCGCCACTGTTTTCATGCAATGCACTGCTCATATAACTTTTTATTTTAAAATGTTTTTATTGCTTCATTATGTATTATTATTACATTCAGTGTGTGTGTGTGTAGTGTAGTGTGAGTAGGTGTAGATATAAATACAAAAAATAAAAAGCAGTGTTCAAACTCATTAATAAAATATTATTTATATATGTGAACTTAGAGCAGACTTTAGTTTGCTTTTGCGCTTTAACAAAAATTATTATATTATTATTATTATTATTATTATTATATTATTATTATTATTATTATTATTATTATTATTATTTTTATATTATTATTATTATTAAATAGAAATTATAAACTAGGAAACCACCAGTAATCATTGAACATAATTAGGCTTAGTATCGATCATCGTTCCATAGTCCTACAGCGCACCAGTGTTACAAAAGTACAGACACATTGAGTTCATTCACATTCATAGACTGGGTCTTACACAGCCATTAATCAAATTACAGTAATTATAATAATAGTAATACAATTCTTGATCAATAACAACAGCATAAACAATTAATGAATTCATTGTATATATATATTTAAAAAAGTGAGCAGTTTTGGGCCACACAAATATTGTCAGAGAGTAACATATCTATTGTTTTCTAGTAGAGTCGGCTACAGCAATCAACCCATTCGCAAGGGAGATAAGCAAATGAAAGGGCTTGTAATCTTTATATAGTTTCCCGTCTGGGTATAGTCTGATGATATGCAGTGACAATGTAACAATATATTTAAGTAAAATAAATTGCACAACATAATTTTATTTGATTTTTGTTGTTGTTGTTTTGTTTTGTTTAGGGGTTGAAGTCCATTTTTGTCGCATCCAAAGCCAAAGGCATTCGTCTAATCCTTTGTCGAACAAGTGTAAGTATTTTTTTCTAGACGTTTTTTTTTCCCTCTGCAATTATTGTTTTGGTGTATATTCTTTACGTGCTTTATGGTGTGTTTATGTAAATAATGAAGGGGTGTGTATATGAAATAATCAATAACCAGCAAACTGTTGTTTTACATGCGAGGGTATTGGTGGACTTGTTTTGTATGGGATTGAGTGTTCTGACACGTGTGTTCATACATTTGAATAGCTAAGCTGATGTTTCCTAAAATTGTTTGTTTTCAACAGCAAAGTGTGGGTGAAGCGATAGAGAAAGAGAAAATTGATGGCTTGAAAATATTTGCAACAGTCGGCGAAGCCATTGATGATGTCAGTGAAAATGGTATGTAGCCCTTGTCTTTTTCTCACTGTTTTTTTTTTTCCCCACACGTGGGTGTGCAAGGGGTTTCTGTATAAATAGTATCCCCACTTTCTTGAAATGAAGTGCTTTAAATTCCCACTGTCGCTATCTTTCTCATTTGTTCTTTCTCATTTCTACTCTGTTCTATCAATCTACTATACTGTCTTCTTCTTCGCTAGACTAGTCATCTACCTTTTTTTTCAAAAACTCTTCCGGGACAAAACTGCTCATTTGTGTGCGAGGTCTGTTGTATCAGCTTGGGAATATTATACGCTTTCTGCCAAATGGTCACTAGGGCTTCCTGTGATATTATTATTTAACAATGTAGGCATTTAACTGTTTTGTTGATATTTTATAATGATGTTTGTATTCTATTTTGTTTTTGTAAACGGGGTTTCGAAAAATTAGAGTATAGCCTCAGCGTCCCAGAAGTGGCAGAATATTCCAAGGCACAATTGGAGGGACATTTGTACCTCTGCTCATTTTTGGAGCTGGTGAAGTAGATGTCAACACCATGACCACCACCTTCGACTCAGCTGTGACAGATGCCACCACTGAGATCCTTGGCAAGCACCTCCCAAAGAAGAAACTGTGGATCACACCCGAACTTTTGGACCTGTGTGATAAACGAAGAGAGATGAAAAAGAAAAGGAAAATCTCACAGGGAGCTGATGCCTACCAAAAAATCAAAAATGACATCCGAAAAAGTATACGCACAGCAAAGGAGAATTGGATAGAAGATCAATGCCAGGTAATAGAGAACAGTCTGAATAAGAACAACAGCAAGAAGGCCTACCAGACTGTGAAATGGCTGACAAGTGTTAAACAGCCCAAGGACTCCACGATCCAAAGCAAGTCTGGCATATGCCTTACAGAAGAACAAGAAGTCTTGGATAGATGGACAGAGTTCTGCTCTGACCTTTACAACCACAAACCAAATGGAGACCATCATGTAAGATGCCCTTGCAGATCATGAAGGCACAGTCAGCATATGGGGTAGAGCAATCTCCAACCTCCGTTTTGCGGATGACATTGATGGATTGGCTGGAGAGGAACAAGAACAAACAGCTGGTACAGAGGCTTGACACCACCTCCAGAGCATATCAAATGGAAATAAGGATCGCACAAACAACTGTTGCCCTGACAAGGTTGAAGCCCATTTAGAAAGGCAGGACCATCTGTCTACATTCCAAGGCAAGGCTGCTGCGCTCCCTTGTCATCTTCATCTTCCTATACGCTTGCGAAACATGGACTCTCACAGCAGATCTACAACTAAGAATACAAAGAATCAAGAGGAGGTGCATTTCCTATACCCAGCACATCACCAACAACGAAGTCCAACAGACCATCACACAAGCCATTGGACAACATGATGACATGCTCACAGTGGTGAAGAAACGGAAACTCCAGTGGTATGGCCACGTCACCAGAGCATCAGGCCTTGCAAAAAAACCATCATGCAATGCACGGTGCAAGGAGGCAGAAGAAGAGGGAGACAGAAAAAGAGGTGGGAGGACAACATTCGAGAATGGACTGGTTTGACACTGAATGAAGAAATGAGAGTTGCTGAGGGCAGAGAAAGATGGAGTGCGCTGGTTAAACGATCATCTGTGATTCCCCAACGACCTTTGAGTTATGGGATAGGGTAGGATGCCTTTATTGTACAGTGACTGGCTGATGGAGTGCCTTCAGTGTTACTACTGGGGTTGTTTCGGCAGATCTTTTATGCGGATTAGGAGTGAGTCCTCTTTCAGCCAAGTTGTGGTCTTGATTTTGTGGTCCTGATTCAGCTCTTTGCAGTCTGCTGGACCCTGTAAGCAATGAATAACTAACTAAATCACTGTTTTTGTTTTTTTTTCTTGTTGAATTATGGCCGTGGCTCAAAATTTTTTTAATTATTATTTTAAAATTCCATTTCTTGTTCATTTTCTTTGAAAAAAAAGAAGCATAGATTCTTACTATGTGCACTTGCCTTTAATTTATGCACATTCTCCAATTTTGAATTAATTTTGCATTATCGCTTTTTTCTTCGCCTGCTTTTACTTTTTTGTTTAAAGGATCTGCACTCGCTAACTTTATTTTAGCATTGTTATTTTCCATTTCAAACTTCACTTTTTTTTTTGTTTGATGGGTATTCTATTTCAACCCCTAATAAAAATTGTTTGGATTTGTATTATTTGAACTGCATTTATCGCTGTAATAAGATTTTGGTTTAACGACTACAAGAATTTGTTTGATTTTCACTGCATTTTTTATTCATTTTGAGTTAACTCATTCCTATTTCTTTTGTTTCACATGCAATTTTTTTCACAGACTTTTGTTCCTTTTTGTTTTTGAGCATTTAATCATCTTAATGAAGCACCTTGTACAATCATAAGACCGTGATGTTTATACAAGATGCTTGGTTACTTGCGCGCTATTTGTCTTCAGTTCTTTTTATTTTTTTGTTTTGTTAAAATTTCTCACCATCGAGGCTGAGTTGGACATAATTTGTGCATTTGAGTGTTTGACTTGAGTCTTGGCATTTGAGTGGATGGTATAAAGAATTGCGTTTGATTATCACTCATGGCTTGTGCACAATCAGGCATATGGCCACGGTTTCAACCTCCATCACCACCCCAATCTCAAGCTGCCAATAAATGCAGTGGTTTAACAAGGTAAGTTACGGTTGGCATGAAGGACTTTTGCCATCCCAGTTGAGAGTGTCCTATAAGGTCTATTTTGTGCTAAACCTATGCTTTGATCTTACTTCAAGCGCTAGTCTTTGCTGCTTTCCAGAACCTCAAAGTCTACTGTCCACAGTAGTTTTGCTGTGTGTCAAAAGTAATATATTTTATATGGTAGTTTGGCGGCAATCATCACATGTAATTTTGTCAGTGTTGTAATAACTAGGTTAGCTACTGAATGACACATTTGTTCCCTCAGATCCAAATTTTGTGTTCCTCTTTGCTCTGTTACTCTATGTGTAGTTGAGGCAGTTGCATGTGATTTGATGCCAGTGTCTGATATTTCAGTGTGTGCAAGTGGTATGATAATGGTGTTTGTCATCTCAGTGCATGCATGTGGTTTGATGATGATGTTTTTCTGACAGTGTCTGTTGGTTGATCTCTTTGTCATCGTGTTTACCAGACATATTGGCATTTATTCCAAATAGGTTTTAAATATTTATTAATTTCAGAAAACTCACTATGTCTTTCTGTAACCACGCATGTAGAGATGACCAAAAAATGTAATTTATTCCAAATGTGTTTAACATTTTTTAGGAAAATACATCTCATCATTTTATGTTGAAGTTTATATTCTAATTTGTTTTTGTAAACGGGTTTCGATTAGTTAAGAATACAGCCTCAGCTTCCTCTGCAGGGGATGCCTTTATTGTAAAGTGACCAGCTGGTGGAGTGCCTTCAGTGTTGCCATTAGGGTTGTTTCAGCAGATCTTTTATGCTAATCGGGGGTTAGTCCTCTTTCAACCAAGTTGTGGTCCTGATTCAGCTCTTTGCAGTCAGCTGGACCCTATAAACAATGACTAACTAACTAAATTCTGTCATCATCCATCCACCAAAGGACAAAATATATGTCTTCTCTGTTAGTATAATAACCATATCACAGGCATGTGTTTGGGATGAGTATATATTTGCGAACACTAACCATGACAGACATTATTGACCAGGTGTTCAGCTGTTAAAGTGATGCAAAATTAACAACATTAATGTGTGCATGTTCAGTAATGTTTGCAAAGACCAGTATAGCTGCATGAGTTGAGAACATATTTTTGGATTGCTGAGCAGACATGCAATGTTTAATGAGCTATATCAGTCTATTTCAATGGGACTATATGTATGCTGTGTACACACAATGTCTGTGTCGATAAATTGAGGTACTAATTAAAAAGTGGTGTACTGAACTGAATCTGCGAAGGCCTATACCTACAACTATTTAAGTTCTTACATTTAACCCATTGTTAATTATTGTTGAAGATCTACTCCTAATTCATTGCAGATTGTTTTAAACTTCATCAGTATTCTCTTGCAATAAATTAACATCCATTAATACCTGTAACATTGTTTGATAATTGAAACTAGTAAGTAAAAATCCAATTATGTGTGATTATTTAATGCAAATCCATCAGTAATTTTTAATAATGCATAGTACTTGATTATTTAAACTAACAAATTAAAACCACCAATAATGTTTGATCATTTTAACTAAATACTCAAATCCCTGAATAATGTTTGATTATTGAACCCAAATCCACCAATACTGCGTGAAAACTTTGAACAAGCTCAAACTTACCGATAATCTTACAAAATTTCAACCCATATCGATCCACTAACAAATAATAATATTTAAAGTAATAATAATGGTAGTTGATTCTTTAATCTAACATTACAGACCCATAAATGGTTTCAATAACTTACTCGATCAGTCACCATTAATACTTAAGTCAAATTAACTTTTTTAAAATCTTAGCAAGTACTTATCATAATTTAAACTATCTCATTCTCAACAGTAATTTTTAATAATTCAAACTTACTTGAATTTATTATGATTAATGTTAATACACACAAGCCATATTTTTTGGTCTTCTAATAATTGATCAGTTAAAACTACGTATTAAAAGGGATACAGTTTTAACACTGTCACATTTTAATTGTTGTCCGTGTTATATTTTACAATATAGTCCTAACTGTAGATTTATGAAAAGTACTTTGATGTGGCTTGGTAAATTTTAAAAAAAATTGCGAATTATACTGAAAAATTGTTTTTGATGGATTTTTTATATATAAAAAAGACAGGACTGTTCACTGTGTAGATGAGAAAAGTTAATCTTTTGCAACATTCATATTGCAGAAAATAACAACAGCATGTGTTGTGGTTTGATTGACTTGAGTATTTTGTGTGCAACTGGAGAATGCAGCTTTCTAGAATTTGCTATGAATTGGTTGGAAAAATGAAGTGCATGCAGGTTGTTGAAATGGTACTTATATATCAATTGCAACCATGTGAATGTGAAAGGGTTATTAGTCTGCATGGGTAAATTGGTTAATTGTAGAATGGTGTTGTTTTGAATGGATCATTATTTGTATTTGTTACAATATTATAATTATTTAACAGTTTCTGTCTGAGTTCTAAACTTTAGATCTTCATAAGTTGCTCATCATGTAGAGGATAAAAATATCTGCAAATGAATGTTAAATAAATAATATAACAAATAAATAGCAAACTCTGCATTTAAAATCAGTTATAGTCAATACATTTTACTAGTTCATCAGGCTTTGAAATCGGAATGGTTCATGGTTTCCAAAATTGTTATTTTGAAGCTGTATCTCCATGGTGTGGGCCATCCTCCAGAGCAGTTTTTTAAAGCTCTATCTTCTTGTGTGCTTTTTCTTGTTGTTCTTGTTTGCATCTTTATTATCAGCCTGTTCTTTCTCATCTTTAGCAGCATTTTGTGATTTATCGCTCAGATTTTTGTTATTTTCATGAATTCTTTTGGTTTTGTTTGTTTCAGCTCCAAATGAAGAAGGAGAGCCTTTCATCGCACACCTGTAACCACAACCTGACTGATTTACAGCTTCAATACAATAATTTCAATTAAATTAAATTAAATTAAATTAATTTATTTAAAGTCTGATTTATTTAAAGTTTCAATAATTCTGTGTGTTACTGTGTTGCAAAGACTGGGTGACGTTTTTTCTCTACGAGACCAGATTCTTAATATTGCAAATGCCTGAAGTGAGTAGTGGTCTTGCAGCGCTTCTTTAGTTCATCCTTGGACTACATTCAGTGTACTACATACAATAAGATTTCCACTAGTACAGGAGTCGTGCAACGTTTTATTATTATGTAAAATGAAGAATGAGCATTATTTTGTTAGATGTTCTTTTTGTGAAAACAGATTGTTTAAACCACAAAAATAGCTATCAAACTGTAGAAAACCAAGAAAATGACTTTTATCTAGAAGTATGAATCTGGCAGCAAAGAACAGAAGGCAGTCAAAACAGTAATTGTATCCATTCATGTTTTAATTGACTATCTCATTTCCCACCAACATCTACCCAAACATTCACACACACACACACACCTGCGATATGAACCATTATGTTACTTAAGTTGTTTGTATTTTTTTTTAATCGAATTTATTTTTGTTGAAAATCCTGCAGTACTTGCCAACTTAGCTTTATTTTGTCTACACGAGTTATATATATTTGTTGAAACATCTGTATGTTTGTATATTTTGTACATCATATGTTTATTATTTTATTAGAACATTAAATAATTGTTTTGTATTTTAAAAATCTGAATTAGAGTAAGGAAGACTATGCATGATTATCCTGATGTTTGCATGTCTGTATGTGAATTGCATGCACGCGTGTGTGTGTATGTGCATGCGAGCAACTGCCCAAAACATACCGATTGCATTTTGTATTTTGAATGGATATTTTGAATGAGTATAGCCCGCTTCCTATATATATATATATATTTTAAAATGAAGTTGGATACTTCTTATGTGATAAGAAGCGACATAATTGTGAAAGGCTTATTAGTGCTAAATAAAAAATGCATAAACAATCAATTATTTCAGTGGTTCCCAACATTTTAAGCACAATTATTACCATTTTTAATTGTTAGAGTTAGTTTACACAAACATTTTGTGTATCATGTTTTCTATCATTTTTTTAAAACTGCTTTACTGGATAGAGTTATAAATTGATCATGGCTTATTTTTATAAAACCGTAAAATTGTTTTAATTGAACAAAGAATAATGTATGTGAGTTTTATTTTCTGACAGCAGCAACTATTGATCGATGAAACAGGTGCACTCTTTCACTCTAAAATTAGTTGTGGAATGTTACTGTGTCATCCCTTGTTTATTTTGATTTTATTTTCTGTACAAACTGTTGTACATTCTACTTTTTTTTTTATTTAAATTTTTTTAGAAAAGTTATGATTATTTTTATTAGCTTAATACATGCCTGCATATTCTCATTTTAAGTTGCTGGTATTTGAGATGGACGGTTACATTTACAATGTAAATGTAAGAATTATTGCAGTAACCTTTTGTGTATATAGACCTCTTATTTCAACCAACATTTAAGTGATATTCTTTACAGTAGCACCTTTTTAGGTTAGAAATTGTCATCGTTGTATACAACGCTATGCTTTGGATTAGCCTATTATCATTCATTTTGGTTATGTTTTATTCGCGCGTCTTTTATCTTGTAAGTGCACATTTTATTGTGGTAATATTATTCTTTGTGCTTATGCTTATTAAGTATGTATTACTAGCCATATATAGGTCCAAATTGTTTTAATTTATTGGTAACGCGTAGGGCAATAAATGGCTACAAGTAATACTATATTACTACTATTGCCATATCCTCACTTCTGTGAAGCAAGCAGAATATGGCAAAATCTTTCTACAAATATATTCAGTTTGAAGTTTTAGGTTTGAAAAGTAACAGTGGATAAAATTGGAAAAGATAAACCATAAATGGATGGTAATGTCTTTTGCTTTGGTGGCTAAGTGAAGGGAAGAGAGGGGTGGGTGAGTTAGAATACGAAGGTAGCATTTGAGGATTATTGTGTGTGATATTTTATTGTTTGGAGAACGATTCTCTTCAGATTTTGTAATGGTTTGTTCATGAAGCGTTTCATCAAGTATAAGTGCAATGATAGTGCTATGAAAACATAGTAACCATGCATGTACAGAAAGAATTAGATTAAATCCTTTGATTTGGCTAAAACTTTAGTTCATACATTTGTTTGTTGCAAGAACTATGGTAAATCGGGGGTTGTGAATGCAGCTATGGTGCAGGAATTTAGGATAGTTGGGTATGATGAATAAAATATGGAAAATGTTTGTTATCAGTGCGATTAAGTTTAGGAAGAGGTCCAAAATGAAAGATTATCTTAAATGTTGTTTGGACATTGTTGGCTACTGCATTTTCAGCTAATCATGCACCTGTGCAATACACTGTAGGTATTTTGGATGTTAACTCTATTTTACAATTGTTAAATGACGCGTCACATGCTTTTAAGCGACTGATATTCAATACATACATTTGTAGTAAAATTTACAAATAACTTTAATGGTTGCAGATTTATATCACGTATTTCATTCAAATTGTTTGTTTTAAGATACATTTTTTATGGGCCTGTTCTAACTGATGAGAATGAGTGATTTGAAAGTTTGGTTTCATTGAAAGATTAAATCATGATATCATTACAGTTGTAATAACAATTTACAGTGTTTTCTGAATCAAATTAACCTACATCATGTGCTATTGGTGAAACACTTGTTACATAATTATGTAACTGATGGAAATTAATCATTGTGGAACTCTCTTGTTTATTAAGAATTATAGTATCTGATATCATGATATTTTAAATCCTGAATTATTGTCATTTTAACTGTAATTACAATTTGCAAAATTTACCAATAAAATGTAAATGTTTGTTCTATTAGTGATCATAGAGTATTGTCACATCATTCAGCAATACCTCACCAAGGCATTTACATTTTACTAAATGATTAAAAATTAGTGTTTTTTTTAAATATAAGATCATAGATATTTCATATTTCTGATAATTTTTACTCGTTATTAGAAATATTACAGTTGAAGTCACAATTAAGTATTATTTTCTTTCCGTGATCTCCAATCAATTTAAAACATTTTTAAAGCAACACAAAATATTACTGAGTTATTCTACTTTTCTGTTTTTGTCAGCAAGATTTGCATGGAATTCTTTTTTCCAACGATATATAAATTGTATACAGTAATTGTAACATTCACCCTAGTTTTGTAGATGTATTTAAAACTATATAATAATAAGACCAATTCATCCTAATTTTATAGATGTGAAAGATTCATATTTTACAGAAGCATCTTAACTTGTTACAATGGCATATTAACTAGTAGCAGACTATGTGGTAACACCTTAAAACATGTGTTACCATGGGAACATTAACATGGTAATACATATGTGGTATTTATTGCTTTATCATTCAAACTCAATTACGTTGTTTCGATGCAATGGAAAAACTAACATTGCAAAGTGTAACCCTTTAATTGTGTGGTAACGTTGTAACTTTGGTATTGTTTGTTACCATGGCACAACTAACGTGATAACAAACCATGTGATTATGTATAAACCTTGTGGTTATGTTTGTATATATTGTTTGTTAAACAGGTTTGATACAATGGTCCAACTAACATTGTACCAAAGTACAAATATGTAGATATTACTAATTGCTTTGTTTTTGATAAATTTTGATGCAATTACCAACATTGTACCAAATGTAGATATTATTAATTGTTAACTTTTGATAAATTTTGATGCAATGGTCCAACTAACATTGTACCTAATGTGTCAACACTGGCGATATTGATGTATTTTGCCAAATATCCTATTTTGTAATGAACTTTTGTATTTGTAACAATGGCATAACTAACATTGTAACAAATGTGGTTATGAAATAAAACGGTGGAAACCTATTCTGTTGATAATTTTGTTTGTTTCTTCTTTTCTTTTTGTTGTTGTTTGCTTGTTTTGTGTGTATTTTCAGACTTATCTGGAAATGCTTTGAAATAGTCTGGAATCGGGACGAGCCAAAATGTCGGTCTGTTAGTCTGTTTTCAGTCTGTCGGGCCATTGGACGTCATGTATGAAGAACCACTGAACAAATTTTGACAAAACCTCATAGGAACATTACTAGGTTAGTGAACTGCCTCCTATGTCATCGTGTTTGCTATACAGTAAAGGTCAAGGTCACTAGAGTCGTTTAGTTGCTAAACACATTTTGCTCAGTATCTGAAAAACAGCTGAAAAGATTTTGTTGAGTTTTCATATACAGGTACTTCAAACCAAGGGTCATTCTTCAGTGGGAGTCCGGTTGTCCGCCAGTCGTCCGGTCCGTCCACAGACTGGGAAGTCTCGTCTTTTGTAGGCCTCAATTACTACGTACGTATGTAGGAGGCCCACGAGTTTACAAAGACGAAAGAAAAGACTTCAGAGCCTGTGGTCCGTCGCTCCGAATTTCATTTTGTTCAAAACACACTATTTGCCTGCAAGAAAAAACACCCCCGTTGGGGTGCCGGGGGTTTCAGTATAAATAGTATCCCCACTTTCTGGAAATTTAGTGCTTTAAATTCCCACTGTCGCTGCCTTTCTCATGTGCTCTTTCTCATTCCTGCTCTGTTCTATCAATCTGCTAAACTATCGTCTTCTTCGCTAGACCAGTCTCCTACCCTTTTTCTTGAAAACTCTTTCGGGACAAGACTCCTTGTTTGTGTATGAGGTCTGTTGGATCAGCTTGGGAATATTGGACGCTCTCTGCCAGGTGGTCACTATAGGGCTTCCTATGATGTTATTATTTAGCAATGTAGGCATTTTATATGTATGTGTTTTGTTGATAATTTATAATGATGTTTGTATTCTATTTTGTTTTTTGTAAACGGGGGTTCGATAAGTTGGGGTGAAGCCTCAGCCGTCCCCTGCGTGGGATGTCTTTATTGTAAAGTGACTGGCTGGTGGAGAGCTTTCGGTTTTACCAATAGGGTTGTTTCAGCAGATCTTTTATGCGGATCGGGGGTTGTCCGGTCCTGATTTGGGTCGGAAGAGTCCGCTGGACCTAAAGCAATAATTATGTAATGTAATGCAAGAAAAAACTGAACCGAAATTCATCGTTTTACTTTGCGGATACTTTACTGCTTACGCGTGTTAGATCATTCGTAATAGGAGTACTTCCTAAATAGCTGTCAACATGTATTTTGTACCGCTTTTCAGGGGAAGCAACTCTCATTGACCTACTTTCGGTTTATTTAGGATAGCTGTCAGCATGTATTGTGTACCGCATTTCAGGGGAGGCAACTCTACTTTCGTTTTTTTTTAGGGATAATGCCTATTGTACTTTCTCGATCAAAGGTCCAGACCATTGTCCTTTACCGGCCATTTTCTAAACACGTTTTGCGCTGTGTGAACATTGGCAGAGACGGTTTGGATACTTTTTTGCTTGGCGATAGTTCTGATAGTGGCCTATTACTCAATGTTTTCCTTTTACTTCATTAGCCAAAAGCCGCGTCACGACCCTGCCAAGAAAATTAACAGTTTTGAAAATTATCATTTTTTTGGCTATGTGTGATCGAATGTCCTTAAATACATCTTGTTTTCTATTGTTTCATCCACCTTCTCCTTCTCTCAATATTTCTTGCAAATTTATCTATTTTTGGAACTACTTTTGTCCTAGCTCAATTTTTGTAGGCCTAATTATATCGTTGGAAAGTGAAAAAAGAGCGCGCTCTCGCTCACGTGTGTCAGTATGTTTCAAGTAAACAAAACACATCGCTGGGCAGGATAATATTACTGAATATATTTATTTTTTATGCCCATATAGTACCCCGCAAGAATCATTGTTCTCAGCACGTGCTGCACGTATTTTGACATGCGCTCCGTCAGCAATAATCACAAGCGTTCATGCAGGCCTAGTGTTTCGTTCTCTTATAGCCTGTTGTATATCGGACAAACTGTGACTTGAGCGTAACTGCAGAGAAAAAAGGCATAATTTAAAATCTTCAATTTTGGTCACTCGAGCTCGGTAACTGCTGTCTTAGGCTTGTAAAATATATCTATTTATAAGACTAGGCACACCAGGTTTATAATAATAATAATAATAATAACGGATTTTTATATAGCGGGTACTCCAGCCTATGACCAGACTCACCACGCTTTACATAGTCATAACATATAAATACGTGCACTCGATGAAACATTACTTTTGCTACAATACACCAAAAGACGGGACAGTAAAGGTACAGACTATTTACAATTATGTACATAAATTAAAAAAAAGACAAAGATATACTATTTACAACTATGTACACAAATGACAAAAAAGACAGAAAATAGAATAGCAAAAACCTATTTACAGCTATTTATATGCCCGGTTAGGCCCAGGAAGGAAAACAGTTAAATATTTACAGCCGTGTATACACTTACGGAACAGACATACTCACATAGACAAGAGATGAGAGAATGGCAGCGGGATACAAATCAATCTGAATAATGCAGTTTGAAGAGGTGGGTTTTGAGGGCCTTTTTGAATGCTTGTGTTGATTGTATGTTGCGGATATGGGAGGGAAGGGAATTCCACTGCTTAGGTGCGGAGTAGGCGAATGCACGTTGGCCGTATGTCTTAGTGCGGGTGACAGGAACCTTGAGTGTGCGAGTGTCAGCAGAAGATCTTAAAGTGCGTGAAGGGGAGTAGACAGACAATAGATCAGCAAGGTAGGAAGGACAAGAATCTGTGAAGAAGTTGTGACAGAGAACAGAGAGTTTGTACTCTATGCGTGCTTGCACAGGAAGCCAGTGAAGGGAATGTAGTAGAGGTGTGATGTGATCACGTTTCTTAGCTCGGAATACTAGTCTAGCTGCTGAGTTCTGAACCTTTTGTAGTTTGTCAATGATGTGTTTTGGGGAGCCAACAAGGAGAGAGTTGCAATAGTCAAGACGAGAAAGGACGAGAGCGCAGACTAGGGTTTTGGTGGCCGGGACTGTAAGATAGTGGCGAAAGGAGCTGATTTGGCGTATGGCCGTGTATGCAGAGCGACAGACGTTGGAGATGTGGTTGTTGAGGGACAGGTCATCGGAGAGAATGTAGCCGAGATTTCTTGCTGAGGATGAGAACTGTTTGTTGTCCCTACTGTAAGCGATGTTGGGAGAGGCGAGAGTGAGGAGGAGGTGTTGTGCTTGTGAATGAGGAGGGCTTCGGTTTTATCGTCATTAAGCTTAAGCTTGTTGAGTGTCATCCATGACTTATTGTCTGTGATGCAGTTCTCCAAGGTCTGAACAGTGGAATTAATGAGAGAGTGGGCGGTGGATTTATACAGTTGTGTGTCGTCTGCAAATGACTGACTCTCAACAGCATGCTTTCTAAGCAGGAGAAGCAGTGGCTTGGTGTACAGAGTGAATAACACCGGCCCTAAAACGGAACCCTGAGGCACGCCGCACACCAAGTCTGCTGTGCTGGAGAAACAGCCATCGACAGTGACTGCTTGTGATCTGTCAGAAAGATATGAGTGGAACCAAGCCAGGACCGAGCCAGAGAATCCAAAATAGTGTTGAAGAGTGTTAAGGAGAATGTGATGGTCAACTGTGTCAAAGGCGGCTGAGAGGTCTAATAAGGTGAGAACGGAGACGTTGCCATTATGTGTTATCGGATTTTGTAATCAACGTTTGGCTACATTCTCAGGTAATATGACCGAGCACTGCCCTCACAAAACTGACCCTGAAAAAAAAGGAAAGTCATAATTCCCTTCAAAATTAGATTTATATTTGATCGACTTTTTTTAAATTTTAAATTTAACGTTCGGTATTGCCGTATGTAACATCATGAGCTAAATTTGAAGACGTATGCGCTGTCCAAAAAACACTACTCTCTCCAAAATCATCCCCAACCCTCACATATATATCTCTCTCACGTCCCTCTCCTTCCCCCCCCTCCCCCCTCTCTCTATACCTAACTCCTTCACCCCTACCTTCAGCCCTCTCTAAGAAAGTCCAGAAAGCAGACACCACCTTAATTTTAACCAGTATGACAAGGGCGGAATAGGAGGAGGAAGTACCTGGGAGGAAGGAGGAATATGGGAAGGAAGTTACCCCCCCCCCACACACACACCCACACACACACACACACACACACACACACACACACACACACAAGTGGGTGGGGTGAGGAGGAAGAGGAAGTAAAATAAAACATAAACACGATAAACATGCAAATCTAATAAAATAATAAGTGAGCCCTCTTTTCAAGATCACTCGGAGGTCAAATCCGTGACCTTGTCCCAGTAACTGGACAATTCAGTGCAAAAATGTCGAATTTAACTTTTTCAGAAAACTTTGCTGAAAAGTCCATATAGCCAAAGACTATATAAGCTCTTTGATATAGCTGTTTTCTAGCCTGACACCCCTAATTTTGGTTTGACCCAACCTCCGACTGGATTAGTCCAATATTGTTACTATGTTTAGCAAATTACATCATTTTGGTGGGAAAAAAAAAAGAATTACCCAACCCACTACGCTTGTGTCAGTAAAAAGTTAAAATAAGCTTATCTCGTGCTTTTCGCTTGAACAATCTTTTGGATGTATTTATGATTTGTTTTTGTTTTTGAATAAGTTTATAATTGCGTTTTTTATTAGGTTTTATGTCTTTTTTCCATTCTCTATTAGACTATGCGCCCAAAGGCTGCAAGTTGACTCCTTAGCGGCTTGAGTTAGATCCTGTATCGGCCAGCGCCCTGAGCTGCTCTTTAGCTGGAAAAGCGTTATATAAAAGTGATTAAATACATAAATAAATAAATAGGCTGAACAATAATTGAGAGGCAAGGCAAGAGAGGTAATCACTGCGTTCTTCACTTTATGCAGACTAGGTTTAAATATAAAAAATTATGCTAAACTGAATTTGAGTGGTAAATGAATAGTATCGATACAAGCTGTTTACTAACTTGTTTAGTTCATTAATACTTCACAGATTTACACAGCTGTGGACACAAATCATGCAGAAGTTCTTTTGTATACATTTGGCATTCTTTAGAAGCTAGCAGTTCAAGGGAATTTTATTGACATATGATTGCACTTGGGTTAAGACGAAGCAGCTTAATGCACACTATAATGCAGTGTATTGCAGAAAGGATTTAGTATGTTTGTTTTACATATCTTTCCCTGTTGGGGAAAGGCGGAGGGAACGTGGAAATGGGTGGTTCCACACTCCTGAGTATGGAATTTTTGAGGGGCTGGGAAGAACAGCAATGGTGCCGTCTCTCTGCTAGAACCAGTTTTTCTAAGTCTATCTTCAATTTTGTGCTTTACCCACTACCGACCTGACATATATATAATTTATTTTATTTCATCGTTCTTATATACCGCTTTTCCAGCTCAAGAGCTGCTCAAGGCGCTGGCCAATACAGGATCTAACTCAAGCTGCCCGAGGCGTCAACTTGCAGCCTTTGGGCGCATCGTAATAACGCTCCAGACAACTGAGCACAATCCTGGGCAGCCAGGAACGGGGGAGAAGGACCTATGTGCATGCTGGGTGTGTTCTTGTCACCGGCACTCACCCGTCTAGAACATGAGCGTCAGGATCTTTAAAGTCCGTTATGATGGAATGTATGCGACACAGACTAGACCTCGGTTTATACTCTCATCCGAATGAGTAGGAAACGGGAGTAAAGTGTCTTTCCCAAGGAAGGAAGAGGGAAATGGGTAAGTAGTTAAGGGTATTTTACATTTTATTTTGTTGTGTGAGAAGATAGATAGATATTCAATGTTTATAGGGTCCAGCAGATTGCCAAGAGCCAAATCAGGATCACACAAAATTATTTAAAATCAGAACAAACTGCTAAAATTTAGGAGGAAAGAATAATTGCCCTTCATTACTTTGTCCGGTTATGTATTTTGTTACTACTACTCCTATCTCACCTCTCCGCAAAGCATGGAGCAAAGGTGGCCATGCAATGTACTTAAGGGGGTGGTTAATGTGTTCCTCTTGCAATTTTGTGAGACGTCATCGGTAGATGTCATCGTATGCTGTCACTGTCATGGCAGGAAGCATTACAGCTCAATGAGTGGAGAAGCTGTGAAGATCGAGGGAGGCTCCAAGCTCAAGCTCTCCGTGGTATTGATGATCATCTCCATCTTCACCGTTGCAACCTGCCAGAACACGGAAACATAAACGAAGCTAAAACAAAAGTTCTGAGCAACCTTCGAGTAAATTAGGTTCAAGGAGCAGATGGCAGATAACTATAGTGCAAGGTGTTGGTGATGATGGTTAAGGGGAATTGTGATGTATGGGCTGCATTGTGTTTTTGGCACGGATGAATTAAGCTGACAATGTCCAAAGGGTTAACATTTATTTAACTCATACAATTTTTGCTATAAGTCTTTTAAGTGTTACTCCTAATTACGCTTCATTTAATAGTGGGCTTTTTCACTACTGTTATTTAATCCCTGCCACTTTTCTCTTACATCCTCCATTTAAACGTCCAAGACTGTCAGTCAATCTTAAGTTTAAATTAAAGAGTTTTGCTAGTGATATGTGTTTAAAATTGTTCCTGATGGTAAAGGTTCTCAAAATCATACACAAATACATAACCTCATAATTCATATCCTACTATGATACTCATAGCGATGTTCAAATTCATTCAATCAATGATTCCGCAGTCAATCGCTAAGCTAACTCTTACGTATTTTTACGTGTAAACAAAATGGAAAAGCGTGGCAACTCACCTGCATTTAAATTTTAAAAAACCAGAAAGGTTTCCCCAAAATAGAAGAATAACGCCCAAATAAAGAAAGACTGGAAGTGTAACCTCACGCCATAACAAAAATACGCAAGTTTCCAGACAGATGGTGATGCTGAAATAAAACAAGCAATTTGTTTGGCTGTTTCGAAAAACGCAGATCAATCAACAATTTTATAACAATTAACATTCACTGAATATAAACACACTTTCGAGGGAGATAACTCATGAACAGTAAACGAGAATTTATGGAGTACTTACTCCTGCTTCACTGGAGATAACTCCCATTTTCAAAACTTATTTGAAGCCATGGTTTCGGTGGTGTGTACTCTCCACTAATTTCCTCAAATTGCAAATCAATAAATCAACCCTCTGGCCTAAAGAGCACCTCAAACAAGAACAGCAACAGCACCGACAACAACAATAACAGCACTATGACCACCACCATCATTACCTAAAACAACAACAACAACAAATAATAATAATAATAATAATAATAATAATAATAATAATAATAATAATAATAATAATAATAATAATAATAATAATAATAATAATAATAATAATAATAATCATCCACCTAAATTTACCTGAGTGGCCACAGAGCGCGGCCAACAGGGTAGGAAGTTTAAGAATGATGATGGCAATAATAATAATAATAATAATAATAATAATAATAATAATAATAATAATAATAATAATAATAATAATAATAATAATAATAATAATAATAATAACAATAATAGCAATAATTGGAAAGAGAGGGCTGTAGGTATATATAACATGAAATTCCCACGAGACCGGAGAAAGTCAGAGAGGAAGGGGGAGGGAAGGGGGAGGGATAGGAAAGGAGAGTGGGGAGTGTGTGAGAGAAAAAAACAAAACTTTAAATTTTATGTTGGAAAGATTTATTATTATTATTATTATTATTATTATTATTATTATTATTATTATTATTATTATTATTATTATTATTATTATTATTATTGCCATCATCATAATCATCATCATGTTGTTGTTGTTGTTGTGTTGTTGTTGATCTTCTTCTTCTTCTCCGTTTTAAATGCTCATCATCATCGCCATTGCCATCGTCATCATCATCATCATCATCATCATCATCACAACACCAGCAAGGAAATTTGAAAAAGCTTATTGTTCGGGTGTGAGTGTGATTGTCTGAAAATACATTTAAATGGCTAACCATCTTCTTGTTAATTCGTTTTACTGTTTAATCCACTTTTCTGTTCTTTGAAATGAAAGACCAACTCTCACAGGTTTTCCATCACCCAAAGCCTTGAACACAAATGAGACACACGTGGGGAAAAATTGATAAAATAAAATTAATTGCAACACAAATCTGTGAAGTTCCTTGAACGAAATTTATTTTCAATACAAATAAACTCGTATGGTCCACAATCATCTTGGATTTAAAACAAGCTTCTATGTTTACATGTCGGTAGTTTCGCCCGTGTTCATTACTGTAGTATTTAAAAACAATCTTATTGTTTTCTTTATTTGTTATTGTAAATATTATAGTGTGAGGACACTCCTTCGAATGAGAGTATAAACCGAGGTCTAGTCTGCGCACGCACTCATTCAATCGCACGGACTTTAAAGATCCTGACACTCATGTCTTAGACGGGTGAGTGCCGGTTACACACACACACTCAGCAAGCACTATGTTCCTTCTCCCATATTCCCGGATTGTGCTCAGTCGTCTGGGAGTTAGACTATGCGCCCAAAAGCTGCAAATGGGCGCCTAGGCGGCTTGAGTTAGATCTTGTATTGGCCAGCGCCTTAAGCAGCTCTCGAGCTGGACGAAACAGGCCGCGAAGCCTTTAAGAATGTGACATTTTGCTTGGTTCTATATGCATGCAATATTCTTATTTGTATTACTCATCAAACAATAGAATACGTCTTTGAATTTTGGCGTTGCGTCCAGCAGTTTTTTGTTTGTTTGTTTGTTTGTTTTTTTTTTTTTTTTTAAAAACAATTGATATTCTGTGCAGATTTTATAGTTAGTTTTACTTTTCCAATGTGAAAAAACTCTGTTAGTAAAGAAATATTTTCTGATGTTAGTATTAGAATGCTGCTTAAGTATGTTACCTTTTGTGTTCCTAGTGTTGTAGTGATGAGGTGTTGGAAAAAGACATCTGACCATTCTAAATCATCCATTTTAATAATTATATATTTGAAAAGCTTGAATTAAATCTCGTCTAACTCTACGTCCATATACAGAATGCAGTTTGCTAACTCTACCTCCATATAAAGAATGCCGTTTGAGATACTTTAATATCTCTGTGTAAGACATAAAATGACATTTTTCAGCAACTTTGTAGCTCGCCTCTGAACTCTTTCTATCATTATTGATTGCCTCTTGAGCATTGGACAACACACAACATTCGCTTATTTTAAGTGAGGTCGAATTAATGCCTTAGATAATTTGCAAAATGTATCCTTATCAAGAAAATTAAAAGTTCTCTTTACTAATCCAATCATTTTGTTATCTTTGTTTACACATTTGTTCATGTGTATATCAAAACTAAGCGTCCTGTCAAAAGTTATTCCTAAATCGTTTTCCTCAGTACACGTCAGTAGTGGTCTCTGTACATCCGTGTTCATCAGGTAGTCACATCCAAGGTTGTTCCTGCCTAAATGCAATACTTTACATTGATCAACATTAAAGTATAGGTTCTATTGCTTAGTCCACGTTTGTAGTCTATCCAAGTCTTGTTGCAATAGGTTTTTCTTGCTGGCGAGGTTATATATTTTAGTATCATCTGCAAAAATATTACATACACTTTGAACTAATTCAGGCAAATCATTAATAAAGATTGTAAATTAAACTGGACCTAGAATACTACCACTTAAAACCTCGGTTTTTCCAGATCTAGTGTTTCCAACGCCAACAGTCTGCTGGGATTCTACCTGTAAAAAATTGCCGAACCCAATTAATGATAAATGCAGTTATTCCATATGCTGCCAACTTCTTCAACAATCTCTCATGAGGTAGCATATCAAATGCTTTGCAAAAGTGCAAGAAAATAACATCTACAGAATGATAAAAGAAACTAAAAATAAACACTTGCATTATCTGTATAAGTCTTTATATAATATATGTCCAACAATTCCTGGGCATATCTGCTAGTTACCCCTTGGGGTCATGAGCAATCTTGCCACTGTAGATTGTTCTAACCTATAAAGGGAACAGTGAAAGCCCCAGTTGAAAACCTGTCTTGACTTTGTAGGCATGACCAATTCACTGCGGCAACAGTACCCCCGTTGGGGTGCCGGGGTTTTCAGTATCCCCACTTTCTGGAAATTTAGTGCTTTAAATTCCCACTGTCGCTGTCTTCCTCATTTGCTCTTTCCCATTCCTGCTCTGTCCTATCACTCTGCTATACTATCTTCTTCTTCGCTAGATCAATGACCTACCTTTTTTCTTGAAAACTCTTCCTGGACAAGACTCCTTGTTTGTGTATGAGGTCTGTTGGATCAGCTTGGGAGTGTTGGACGCTTTCTGCCGGGTGGTCACTAGGGCTTCCTATGATGTTATTATTTAACAATATAGGCATTTTATATGTATATGTTTTGTTGATAATTTATAATGATCTTTGTATTCTATTTTGTTTTTGTAACCGGGGGTCCGAGTAGTTGGGGTAAAGCCTCAGCTGTCCCCTGCGTGGGATGTCTTTATTGTAAAGTGACTGGCCGGTGGAGGGCATTCAATTTTCCCACTAGGGTTGTTTCAGCAGATCTTTTATGCGGATCGGGGGTTGTCCGGTCCTGATTTGGCTCGGAAGAGTCCGCTGGACCTAAAGCAACAATCAATCAATCAATCAATCAATCAATATCTGCTAGTGATTCATAAGGATCATTTTTAATTTAAAAAAAATTGTCCCTAGAACTAGCTGGCGAATGACGTTATGTAAATAATGCATACCTTTTCGGCCACCGCTTTCAGAAATGATATTTTATGAATATAAGTGGCCAGCCATCATTTACTTGAGTTGCTTGTTGTCCATCCGGCCTATATTTAAACATTATAGGAATTAACGCTATCTAGTACTGTGACAGGAGAATGTTTTATGAATATTTCGCCACTGTTTCCTGGATCCAAACGATGTAGTCCGACACCACTGTATACACTCCAGGTTTTCTTGCATCTGAAAATAAAATGAAATTAATCATAAAAATAAAACGAAATAAAATAAAATATTTTTTAAAAAGTACATTAAAATATAATTTTAACAATTATATTAAATTAAGCATAAAAATAAAATAAAATTAAATTAAATACAGTTATTGGAATTGATTGCATTTCTCACTTCATCTAATAGCGTTTCACGCTTCTTGACAAGACTGTGACCAGTGGCGTAGCTAGGGATTTGGGGGCCCCGGGGGGTTTGGCCTCTTTTGGGGGCTCTTGCATTTTGACCGGTGGCGTAATATTTAATATTTAATGTAAACAATTTTTTTCACACACTCCTTTGGGGGCCTTCCTCAAGTGAGGGCCCGGGGTGACTTTGGAATTTGGCCCCCCCCCTCCCCTAGCTACGCCACTGACTGTGACCAAAGAAAGTACAGCTACGCAAAGAAGGTTCATCTCGCCGAGTGCCTATATAAAGTTACAAAACGTAGCCACTCGTAGCGCCCCCCAGCGATTCCCGTGATAAATGATTCCAAGGGCGATAATTTGTTCTTAGCGCTATGTAAACAAACCGCTTCAGTAGATTATGTTCCGGACACTCGCTTGCTTAAATTAACAAGCGATTCTGCTTTTTTTTTGAAAGTAAGTTAATAAGTTTCTGGTTTTAATAATGTAAATACAGCTTGCCAACAAGTTGCTTGAATTATGCATTCAGCCGATTAAATTACCGTACCAATGCTGATGATTCAGTAGGCCTGTACTCGGCCTGTACTCATCCTAGATCCGTCAAAACTCAAACCCAAAAGTAAGCTTGAATACCGGTAATAGCTTTTCTGAACATTGCTTGATTTAGCATTTCCAGTTAATAACTGTGTTCCAATCTACTGTTTATCTCATTTACACTGCACTTCTGATTTTAATCGCTGCTAACCTACTGTTAGGCTCTCATCTTAAAATTATATTTACTGCTTTCGATCAACTGTGTAAATAAGCCTATAAATTATTAGGCCTACTGTTTATCATCATCATTTTCATCATCATCATCATCATCATCATCATCATCATCATTATGATTTAATATAGGCTATCTCTATAATAGAACTGTAGTTGCAAAAGGAAATTTGATAGGTTAAGATAGACTAAAGAAAAAGAACAGATATGTGTGTGTATGTGTATATGTATATATTGCACAATGTTAATATTCTTCTGCCAAATTTAACTCTGAAATTTACTCGCACAGGGATAGGCTTATATAAGCATGCTTGTTGCTTGTCCCTGCTGCTTGTGATGTATATATTTTATATGTATTCCGAAGAAATAAATAATATATAAACCAACAGACATCAAGACTATACAAGTAGAGAAATAAAGCAATGCAACAAGAAGAGTGAACAGTGAAGCTTTTAAAGAAAACACATTTAACGTTTAAAAGCATTTTTTTTGCATGAATCATTACATTGGAAATTGCACCTAGATAAGACCAAAAAGTGCAACAATAAAAATAGTCAAATAAGAAATATTTGTAGTCATTTATAATATTAGATCTGTACATTGCAGCAGGCTGCATCAATTATGTTACTTTATTGTTAAACCATCATGCATTTATAAAAGCTGAAAAAAATAGCTTCAAACATTTGAGTTTCTTTTTCTGACATTTAATATGAATATTATAGCAACAAAAAGCAACAATGATGACTCTCTCTCTCTCTCTCTCTCTCTCTCTCTCTCTCTCTCTCTCTCTCTCTCTCTCTCTCTCTCTCTCTCTCTCTCTGTCTCTCTCTCTCATATAAAGGAAACTTCAGCAATTATCATTTTTGTAAAGCACTGTCATCTCAATAAATGTATGTTTAAAATAATGAAAAGGGTAAGAATGTTAGGTTTTTATAATTAAATCTGTTGTTTACTTTTTGTTTAGCAAGATTAAGACATACCTACAAAGAAACAGAAGTTTTGCAAGACAAAACAAATACAATTAACCCTTTTCCTGTCTGCTTAAACCAAATGTAATGGAAAGGGAATACAGTCACACAGAAAATGGTATTTTACATTTGAAAGATTTAAAAAATCACATTTGGTATTTTTTCTGCATACATTTCACATGCAACAACAACAACAAAATCTGATAATACTAGACAATTAACTAGTAGCATTATACATTAAAAGGATAAGAATTAATAGTTTTTGCTCTTGGATTTTTATTCTTAGATGCATTTATGAAGAATTATTTGCTTAAAAATTACTTCTTTTTTTTAATAGTTTTTCTTTACAAGACATCTGTACACGCCAAGTTCAACGAAATGGAATGTATTAAAATAAGAAAACTTACGAAGGAAATACTAAAACATCTTTGCTTTTCTCATTATAATGCTGATAAATGCATTAAGCAGCTTACTGCTGTTATTTTGTAGTTTAGTAACACTTATGAAAAAAACAACACATTTCTTCATTCTTCTTTGATTTAAGCAAGCGAGTGTCCGGAACATAATCTACTGAAGCGGTTTGTTTACATAGCGCTAAGAACAAATTATCGCCCTTGGAATCATTTATCACGGGAATCGCTGGGGGGCGCTCGCAACTTCCGTTTCGCAGTAAGAGTCGAAATGAACCTTCTTTGCGTAGCTGTACTTTCTTTGCTGTGACCAACCAACTAGTCTTGGCACGATACATTTTCGTTAGACAATAATAATAATAATAATAGTAATAATAATAATAATAATAATAATAATAATAATAATAATAATAATAATAATAATAATAATAATAATAAATATGAACATTGTTATTCGGCCATGCAAAATTCCATACCTGCGCAAGAGACCCCCCAAGATGTGATGCCGTATACCACCCAATGCCCACCACTAGACTGACACACCAACGGGCCACCCGAGTCACCCTGCAACATCGTCGTTATCATCATTATCATCATCATCATCATCATCATCATCATCATCATCATCATCATCATCATCATCATCATCATCATCATCATCATCATCATCATCATCATCATCACAATCATCAACATCACCAACAGCATCAGCAGCAAAAGCAAAGGCATCAATAACAGTATAAATAGCAGCATTGCTAAGTATGTCAACACGAAACTGCTAAATTATAGATCTACTATGTACCATTCCCATGACTAACAACACAGTAATGACCACAACGACAACCCAGCGACATCAACAATAACTGCATCAACAAAAGACCCAAACTCACCTTTTGTCAAATCTAGAAACTGTGTTGTTTCTTCTAGTTCTAGTGCTCTGTCCAGGTTTTATGAAGATGCACCCCTACGAGTGGATACACCATGCCAGACAGCACCGGATGACATAGTAGTCCCCACCACTACCATCATCATCACCTCCGCCATCATCCTCGCTGCCCTCACCACAGCTGCCACAGCCACAACCACCACCATCAACAAGGCAACCACTTTCACCGCCACCACAACAATAACCACATCAACAAAAGCGACAACCCGACTCACCCCACAAGCGTCAGTGCCGCCCTGCTCGTAGCCAGCACACACCATGCCTGGTAGAATCTGATTTCCGTACCAGTCAGGCCGGTTGCAAGTCTCCGCGCTGATCAGAGGGACTGCCGCTTGCTTCAGCTTCCCAGCGCAGCATGAAGCTACCCACACACACACACACACACACCCACACACCCACACACATACACACACGCACATACACACACACGCACACACATACAAACACATACAATGATTGATTTGTGTGATAGTCGGCGTGCTGATGTTACTGACCCGATTATTTGTTTGACTGAGTGTGTGGGTAAGTGCGTGGTTGGATGAGCGATAATTTGGAGATTGGACTGACTGACCGATTGGGTTTTGCTGTATGTCATGTCATGGCACGTTTTAGGAACAAACTCTACATTTAAAATGAAACTTTCGAGAAGAAAAAAAATTCAGCACAATTTTTTTTCCCCTCCATCCTCATTATCTCTTTCTCTTTTTGTCTTGTTCCTAAGTTCTGGGGAACACCCACACTTCCCCTTTTCCATCCAAAATTCCACTACCAGAACTGCCCTCTTTCTCTTTTTGTCTTGTTCCTAAGTTTTGGGGAACACCCACACTTCCCCTTTTCCATCCAAAATTCCACTACCAGAACTGCCCTCTTTCTCTTTTTGTCTTGTTCCTAAGTTTTGGGGAACACCCACACTTCCCCTTTTCCATCCAAAATTCCACTACCACAACTGCCCTCTTTCTCTTTTTGTCTTGTTCCTAAGTTTTGGGGAACACCCACACTTCCCCTTTTCCATCCAAAATTCCACTACCACAACTGCCCTCTTTCTCTTTTTGTCTTGTTCCTAAGTTTTGGGGAACACCCACACTTCCCCTTTTCCATCCAAAATTCCACTACCAGAACTGCCCTCTTTCTCTTTTTGTCTTGTTCCTAAGTTTTGGGGAACACCCACACTTCCCCTTTTCCATCCAAAATTCCACTACCAGAACTGCCCTCTTTCTCTTTTTGTCTTGTTCCTAAGTTTTGGGGAACACCCACACTTCCCCTTTTCCATCCAAAATTCCACTACCACAACTGCCCTCTTTCTTTTCAGACTTCTTTACTTCACAAATCGCAACCATTCGCAAAATTCTCGACGACACTCCCTGTCAGTCTTGTCCTCCTGATCCACATTTCACTGGCGTACCATTTCTCTTTTTTCAATCTGTCTTTGAGCCCGAGGTTGCTGAGATCCTCAGCACCATGTCGTTCAAGACGTGCGAGCTTGATCCCATCCCTACCTCCCTTTTCAAAGACTGTATCATCGACCTCCTTCCTGCCATCACGAACATAGTCAATTCCTCTTTGCAATCCGGTTCGGTTCCCGCCTGTTTTAAGTCAGCCATCGTGCGGCCACTACTGAAAAAAAAATCAAAGCTCGACCCAGAAGATTTGAAAAACTACCGCCCTGTCTCTAATCTTCCTTTCTTATCTTCTTGAGAAGGTTGTCCTGAAACAGCTCAACCATCATTTGTCCTCCAACAACTTGTTCTGCCCGTTCCAGTCTGCCGATCGTCCTGACCACTCCACTGAATCAGCTCTTCACATCGTGAATGACCTCCTCTCTGCCATTGACTCTGGTAAAATCTCTTTGTTGACCCTTCTCGATCTCTCAGCCGCTTTTGGCACAATCGATCACTCCAGCCTCCTTCAGCGTCTCCAGAACTCTTTTGGAATAAAAGACAGCGCCCTCAGCTGGTTCCGCTCTTACCTAACTGATCGCTTTCAATCTGTCTGCATCAACAACCACCTCTCTGAACCGTCCAGACTTGTCTTCGGTGTTCCTCAGGGGTCAGTTCTATGGCCTGTTCTTTTCACTCTTTACACATCTCCTCTGTCTCACATCATCCAAAACCACGACACTTTCCACCATTTATACGCAGATGATACACAGCTAAAAAAACAGTCACACTCCTCAAAACCTTCCATCCATTCTGACCAAAACTTCTGAATGCTTTGAAGACATTTCTAACTGGATGACAGTCAACAAGCTCCAACTCAATGCAAACAAAACGGAAGTCATGCTCACAGGTACCAAACACAACCTGTCTTCGTCCTCTGTAGACACTGTCACTCTTGGCCAGACCACTCTTCCTATGTCATCTTCTGTCAAAAACCTTGGTGTCGTTCTTGACAACACCCTCTCCATGTCAGAATTCATACGCAAAACCTGTCAAACATGCAACTTTCATCTCCGTAGAATAGGTCTTGTCCACAAACATCTGACCACTGACGCTACTGTCAAACTTATTTCCTCTCTTGTTTTGTCACGCTTAGACTACTGTAACTCTCTCCTGGCTGGACTTCCTTTTTCTTCTATTTATCTGCTCCAACGTGTTCAGAACTCAGCTGCACGTCTGGTTCTCAAAAGGAAAAAATCTGATCATATCACTCCCCTTCTACATTCACTCCACTGGCTTCCAGTGTCTCATAGAATTATCTACAAAATCGCGATTTTTTGTTACAAGTGCGTCCATGGCTTAGCCCCTTCTTACCTCACCCAGAACATTCAATTCTATAAGCCTTCTAGAAATCTTCGTTCTTCCTCTGACACCCTCATGCTTCACATACCCCGCTACAAACTCTCCTCTGCTGGCCGTCTATCTTTCTCAGTACTTGGCCCTTTAACTTGGAACTCTCTTTCCCTTCTCTCTTCGCAGCTTAAATCCAACTTGAAAACTCATCTCTTCCTTAAATGTTTCTGATCTTGCCTCCCATCATCATCGTCGTCATTCCTCCATTTGGTGTTTTTTTTTTTTTTTTTTTTTGATTCAGACCAACGTCACCACCCACCCCATCACTCATCCTTAGGTCTCCCCTCCTCCTTCCCTCCCTCGTCTCTTATTCGTTAGCACGTGTCTGATTTTATTTTGTATGAAGCCAGATGTTTAGAATAAATGCGTGAGTACTGCGCTTTGAACTGATATTGTTCATTGGGAAAAAACGCTATATAAATATCCCTATTATTATTATTATTATTATTATTATTATTATTATTATTATTATTATTATTATTATTATTATTATTAAGTAGGTCTACTCATTGTCATCAGCAACATTACTAACATACCACGATGATATTAAGAACCAGTACAACAAATAACATTACAAAAAGTCTCTTACACAGCGTCTCTCCGAATCCGGTGATGTAACACATTTCCCCGGGAGGCAATTTGATATCAGACAGACACGCTACGCTGACGTAGCTACTGACGCTTGCTGGTGATTTCAGCTTCAGCAAAGCCACGTCATTAAATGACGTACGGTCTACGTAGTCGTCGCGTGAGATGACCAAGCTGACGTTGAGAAGCTGCTGGTAGGGGCTGTATGTGGTTAGTTCGTGCTGTCCCACCATCGCAGTCCAGTCGCCCGCTCTCCAGTTCCTTAGAATGATAAATCTACAATGTGGTCGATGGAGGCATTATATATAGTTTAATATTAAAATAAAATTCCGTGCTATGTCACAGCCTCTTTCGCTTTGAATACGTTAAATTGAGGATTGACTACAGGCTAGTTAACTGAAACTTCCCTGTGCTGCACTGTGTGCCACAATGCGTAGCTGAAATTGGTCGAGGCATACGCCGCTTCTCTAATAATAATAATAATAATAATAATAATAATAATAATAATAATAATAATAATAATAATAATAATAATAATAATAATAATAATAATAATAATAAGTATAATAATAATAATAATAACGGGTTTTTATATAGCGGGTACTCCAGCCTACGACCAAACTCACCGCGCTTTACATAGTCAATACATAAAAATACATGCACTCGATCAAACATCGTTTTTGTTACGATACACCAAAAGAGGGAACAGTAAAAGTAAGAACTATTTACAACTAGGTACAAAATGACAAAAAAGGCAAAAATAGAATAGCAAAAACTTATTCACAGCTATTTATATGCCCGGATAGACCCAGGAAAGGAAAACAGTATAAATATCTACAGCTAGTTACAAACGGACTGCAGCTTTTGTTGAAGTATGTATTATGCCATCACATATTCCATCCTGAACGGGAAAGAAAGGGCCACTTAAGGGTCCAGCTACGGTACGGTGCGCTGTTTATTGTAGCCTTTGTTGTCCACGTCGTTGGCTGAAAACTGTTGCCATCACAATAATTATATTTTCAGTTTCGCCATCGTAATCACCACTACCGCCGCTGTTCCATAGTCCTTGCTACCATTCTCGTCAGCAACTATATCAGCTTCATCAATTCAACCAACGAGAACAAAATACTTCTACTACTTAATGTTATTATCCTTAACCATCAAGCTCACTATCCATACCAACATTAATTCGTACCTTCACCAACCGCTGACATAAGGCCCAGCAACATCGCCTGCTCCGTCACGACTACCATTACCACCACCAAGATCACGCCCAGTCCCACAACATCCGCGCTTCTACTTATGGTAGCCTACTAGCGTTCTAAAAGAAATGATATCTGCTGGGGCCGCAATTTTCAGTCACTTACCCTCCGTAAAAGCAGTGGGCAGCGGTGAGGACCCACTGTGGATCGATCAGCGTTCCCCCACACAAATGTTTGCCGTGTAGACGGAGAGAAACCTGCCATGGCCAGCTGCCGGGGATTGTCTCCTTGCCCCCCACAATACGGACAGCGTCCAGGTTAGGTGCAATGGCAGGTCTGCCACAGGTGTTGCTATTGGCTGCCAGTATAGTCAGATTGGTATACAAATCCATAACCGCTTTCTCATCATATTACAAACGAGATTTTGTTGCAATGTAGCCCACATAAGAGACAGAACATTGTGCAGCAAACCGCAAAAGAGAATTAAAATGAAAATGATTAAAAAAAAAAGCAATTCTTTAACTGAACTAAGTATGTAACCAATGTGGTTAACTTGTAGCAATGTATGAAATGGTGATGATGATGATGATGATGATGATTGTGATGATGATGATGATGATGATGATGATGATGATGATGATGATGATGATGATGATGATGATGATGATGATGATGATGATGGTGACGATGATGATGATGATGATATTCTGATGGAGCTATTATGCCTGTTGTAAATGCTTATAAGTATTTGGGTATTTATTTTAGTTTTTCTGCTGCGGGTAGATTTGTTAGCAAAATGTTAAAAAAAAGCATTACTGTACATTGTCCAGAAGCTGCGTTTTTTCAATAACCATTCCTTAGATGTATTTATAAAACTGTTCGACTGTCAGGTGCAACCGATTTTGCAATAAGCCTATATGGTTCTGAAGTTTGGAGTTTTGAAAAGGCTGCAAATCTATGTGAGAAAGTTCATTTGTTTGGTTTAAAGAAATTCTTAAATGTAAATTTACGTACCTCAAACGATTTTGTTTATAAATAGTTAAACAGGTTTCCAATAGTTATTACATCTGTTGTGAATTGTCTCCGATACTGGATACAAAAAACCGTGGAGTGCCGGAGGGTTCTGTGTAAATAGTATCACAACTTTCTGGAAATTTAGCGCTTTAAATTCCCACTGTCGTCGTCTTTCTCTTTTGTTCTTTTCCTCATTCCTACTCTGTTCTATCAATCTACTCTACTATCTTCTTCGCTAGACCAGCCACCTACCTTTCTTCTTAAAAACTCTTCCAAATCTTCTCATTTGTGTATGGGGTCTGTTGGATCAGCTTGGGAATATTGAACGCTTTCTGCGAAATGGTCAGTAGGGCTTCCTATAATATTATTATTTAGCAATGTAGGCATTTTATATGTATGTGTTTTGTTGATATTTTGTAATGATGAATATATTCTATTTTGTTTTTGTAAACTGAGGTTCGATAAATTGGAGTATAACCTCAGTGTCCCATGCGCGGGATGCATTTATTGTAAAGTGACCGGCTGTTGGAGTGCCTTCAGTGTTACCACTAGGGTTGTTTCAGCAGATCTTTAATACGGATCAGGGGCGAGTCCTCTTTCAAACAAGTCATGGTCCTGATTTTGTGGTCCTGCTTCGGCTTTTTGCAGTCCGCTGGACCCTGTAAGCAATGAATAACTAACTAACTAACTGGATATAACTGATGCAAATGTCTCTTGACAGAATCCCAAAGAAGGCTTACCTAATGCTAACCTAACAGATCTTGACTCTCGAGATAAGAAAACTTGGGTTTCAAATGTGAGAACCTGTTTGTATAAAAATGGTTTTGGTTTTGTATGGCAAGAACAAGACGTGGTTGTGATAATTTTTTTTAACATCTGTTCAAACAGCGATTAGTTGATTGTAAATGGCAAAATGTAACCGCTCATTTGAATGAAAGTGAACGCGGTTCTCTACTTATAGATCCTTTTGTTGCCCTCCAAATCAAATTCCCACGCATCTGTTTTGTGATATTGATCGTCATTTAAAATATATTATTAACAAGTTTCGCTTTATTTCGAGTCCATTATTATAGATACAGAGATGATCGACCGCAGGATTTGATTTGTCCATTATGTACTGTTGGAACTGAAGACGAAATGCATATTCTTGTTTGTTGTCCTTTTTATGAACATTTAAGGACGGAATTATTTTCTAGAAAGTATTGTAGAAGGCCTAGTGCATTTCATATGCATCTACTTCTGTCTACAACAAACATGAATATAATTTAAAATGTCTGTGTATTTTTGTATAAAGCTTTCGAGCTAAGAGAAATGGCGCTTTCTTAATAATTATGATATTGTTACCATATATTTGTCTTTTTCTCAATTGTGATGTACATTTAGTTTGTCTCACAAATCCCTTCCGGGTGGGGTGTGCCCTAAAAGGAATAAAACACGTTTTCACGCTTTCCATCCCTTACTACCCTCCGCCCCTCCCCCTCCCCTCTCTCTCTCTTTGTGTCTCTCTCCGTATCTCTCTCCACCTTATTGAGCCAGAATCCACAATCTGTTGAGATTCAAGCTCAGCCTACCAGCAAGAGTAGACTACGGGCAAGGGCCCAAAGACTGACTACAGATGCTTGATGTTCAAACTCAGCTTGCCAGGCCAGGTTAGCAGCTTGAAGTTCGAAAAGAAATGGTTCAATAACCTGCTCTCTCTCTCTCTCTCTCTCTCTCTCTCTCTCTCTCTCTCTCTCTCTCTCTCTCTCTCTCTCTCTCATTCTACTTCACATCTCCTTTCTCTCGGTGATTAAACCCAAAGAAACCCAATTATTGTAATCAAACTGACAATAGTAGCAAACACTTACGACAGAGAATCTCATCAGCGCCGTTCATACAGTTGTATTGCCCGTTACAGACCAAGGAGTAGTGTACACAAGGCGTACCTCTGTCGCCGCACGGGAATTCGTTACCACTACACTGGTCTATGCAACATATTTATTATCCTCATCCTCATCATCATCATCATCATCATCATCATCATCATCATCATCATCATCATCATCATCATCATCGTCATTGTCTTCTTGCTATTCTCGTTCCACTTCGAATTCCCTCTTCGAAGTTAAAAATAAAAAGATGCATTCTTTAATTTTAATCATCATCATCATCATCATCATCATCATCATCATCATCATCATCATCATCATCATCATCATCATCATCATCATCATCATCATCATCACCAATCATCATCATCATCATCACCAATCATCATTTCCGACGTCTAATACTCCATGCTATTCGCGTTCGGGAAACAGCTGGAAAAAAACAAACCAAATCAAATGAACGCTGTTGCCGCGATCTTCGTTACAAAATAGTCAGATCAAAACGAGCAAACTGAGGCGCTGAAACAACCTGCAACAGCATGTGGTTTCTTTGTTGTTTTTTTTTACATTTTTTTTTAAAGTAAAGTAGACTATATCGTTTCCAGTGAAGCCTTGGGAGTGTTAATAATAGTACCTACGCGTCGGCTTGTGAGCGTGAAATGTCAGGTTGAAGCCTAGTCCATTCACCTCTGCATCCGTCTCGAACCGGACAAGGACGATGTTAGTGGTGGACGTGTACACCAAAGGCATCCTCACGCCGCAGTACCGTTTCTTCGGCGTGCTGTTCAGTCAAACAGTTATGATCAACAGGAGGAATATCGAGGACAAAGAGTAGGCCTAATGCATGTGTGTCAATAAAAAATTAATGATGATAACATTCGTTTAGTTTATATTTAACACATATCGTAACCTTAATTTTTTTCATAAACGACGATGATGCAATACGTCATACGCACGTGTATTCATTGCCGTCATATATGGCCACGAAATCGTAATCACAGGCGGGGGTAAACTCCGTGTCCATGTTCGTGAACTCGATGTCCACTACCTCACCTGGCGGAACCGAGATCAACCATTGACACACTTGATTTCCCGCGTAGTTTGTGACACCATCATAACCTGGTGACGTCACAACACCGTCGGATGAATTCACCAGGAGCGGGTGTCCGTCGCATCCTTTGCCAGGGACTGGCGTGGTCTGGGTCACTGACGGAGTGCTGACTGAAGCCAGAAGAAAACATTATTATTCAGGCATGGGTAATCGTACTGCTATCACTTCCACTGTCTTTGTAACAGAAGCAACAAACAACCTCAGCATCAAGTCACAATGAAACCAAATGATTTTTTTTAAAGGTAATTATAATTGAGGATAAAACCGCTTGTTGTCCAAATAATATATATAGTCATATTTTAAAATTGTATTTATATTTCTTACTACAAGTTCACTGTCAATCTATACATTTGCACCAGATCCAGTACGTATAAGAATGTATCCGTTTTTCGCCTAACTGGCAAGAAAACAGCTGCGGCGACAATCAGACAATTGTGCGATATACTCACTGGTACTAACAGCCCTCCAAGCGAGCAAAAATCCCCGGCCTTCGATTCCAGCGTCTGCGATGAACTGCAGGAAGAGTTCTCTCCCGTTGGAACTGACGTCAAGCGGAACGCTTCTGCCGCAAAATTTATGAATCAATGTCGCTCTGTCATCTCCGCCGTCATACATATTGACGCTGTCTGCGAAACAGCTGTAGAAAATAAACAAAGTCATGTATCGTTGTTGTCACGATGATAATCGATATCTCTCGATTTCTGCAATAATTCTGTTACATATCCTTCAAGGTTGAGTTTTGCGCTTATTTCGTCCGTTACAGTCACTGAAAAATTCATACAAAAGAGTAAAAAGTGGAGGTGTGAAAATCCCTACTTGGCTGTGTCTTCCAGCTGAAAGTCGTCAAAATGCAGGACAATGTAACTGTTGGGAGGACCGATGATCTTCCATCCGCAACGCACGTTGGCAGGGTAATGCGACCCTGACGTCACGGAGTAGTGCGGTGACGAAATAGCCCCTGTCGCGCCGGAAAGCCTCGTGACGTCATTGCACTGACTAGAAGGTGTGGTACTGACGGGGATGGAGGTAGTGGTGGTGGCGGTGGTGGGTGGAGAAGTAGTGGCTGCACATCAAACACATGCGTGTTACAATGTAGGCTATGTATAAGCTAAAGGGAAAAGAGTACATAATCCATTTACTGTTCCCCAACGGCTGCGCACTTCCCAATTACACAGATCTCCTATCCTCGAAAAACAAGAAATTAAATGAAACCGCATGTAAATTATGCATTTAGTTTTATGTAGTCTATATAACTTTAAGTAGGCTAATTTTTATTCTAAACATTCAGTTCTTGCTGTTTCTGCTGCTGTCGTTGCTATGATGATGATGATGATGATGATGATGATGATGATGATGATGATGATGATGATGATGATGATGATGATGTTAAGAAGGTAGTGGAGGAGAAAGACGAAGAGGAGGAAGAGGAGGAAGAGGAAGAAATTGGCGACTATTGCGACTGCGCCGAAGCTGACGATGATGAAAACTTGCATGAAACAAGATAAATGAACTAAGGACTCACTCTCAGGCCGGACAGCTGACCAGTGGATGGCGAAACCCTTGCCCGTCTGACTGAAGTCCGATATGAACTTGACCAGAACGTGGTTAGACGTCAGCGTAACGGAAGGAGGGATGACATTACCGCAGTGTACCGCTGATGATGGATAAAACATTGATCACTCAGTCGATCAATTAATCAAGCAAGCAATAAAAACTACAACCCATCAACACATCCGTTCATCCATCCAAACATCCAAAATCCATCAATGTAAACTTCAGCAGGGTGTGGTTAGAGATCAACACGTCAAAAGAAAGAGGGGAGACAATATTACCACAGTGCGCCGCTGACAATTATTGGACCATCAATCAACAAATGAATCAATTAGTCAATCAATCAAGTCTTTAGTTTACGCAGTAGAAAGCTTTCACACAAGAATCATTCTAAAACAATAATGACGGTTGTACGATAAAACAACGATTAAAGATTACGTGTATTAATAACAAAACTAATACCTGAACACATTCGTGAGTAAGAGTAACTTACACTATTCAAACTGTTATTGTGATTTGTGTGTGTGTGTGTGTGTGTGTGTGTGTGTGTGTGTGTGTAGGTGTGTGTGTGCGTCTTTAAAAAAATTGTTGTTGTTCTTTGTGTGTGTGTGTGCGTGAGTGTGTGTGTGTGTGTGTGTGTGTGTGTTTTCTTTGAACTATTTTGTGTGTGTCTTTTCTTTGAACTATTTTGTTTTTTGTTTTTCTGTGTGTGTGTGGGTGTGTGTGTGTGTGTGTGTGTTTGTCGGAAGACTCTCTAATTTGATTTAATCATCACTCTTTCTATTCTACCAGTAATAATAAAAAGATGTATTGCTACCAAAATTGAAGA